>JAPYZD010001578.1:0-19960 GCA_030522725.1 Ichneumoninae sp. B BG-2022a
AAACCAATCGATAAACCAATCGATAAACCAATCGATAAACCAATCGATAAACCAATCGATAAACCAATCGATAAACCAATCGATAAACCAATCGACAAACCAATCGACAAACCAATCGACAAACCGATCGACAAACCAATCGACAAACCAATCGATAAAGCAATCGATAAATCACTCAATTAACTAATCGACAAACTTACCAATAAATCAATCGATTGACTAATCGATAAACAAACTGATAAAAAACTGCATTCCCAAAGAAAAAAAGAAACACAAAGGGAATATAAATTTTTGTTACGATTCGAGGACAGTGATGCGAGGAATAAAACTCCTCGGAGAAACTTCACCCCTACCCTCACGCATGTTCACCCTCTGACATCGCGGTGCGGCGGTCCTTGTTCCCTCTCCCGCGAAGGCCGTGAATCACGGTTCGTCGTATTTCATCCCGGCGAGGATATGCCAAAAGCACAGTCGCCTCTTCACGCAAACGAAATTATCCGAAAAATATGACGCACTTTCTTTTTTTTTCCGCTCTTTTTTTTATCTCGGAGATCCGCGAACACTTCTCGCACATATAACTTTGACTTATTCGCCCGCACATTAGCCCCCACTCTCCGTCCCCGTTCTTATTACGGCACACGCATCCAGGGAGTTTTCTCTTTGAAAATTGCAATAAGTACCGAGCGAGTTGTGCGTCGGGTCGTTTGCACCGCAATCATACAAGAAGCCGCTCTATCGTTTCGCCGCGCAGAGAATAACCGCTCGTGGACTTTATTAAATTTATTATCTCCGTCCCCCCCCCTTCCACCCCGCCCGACTTAAAACAGTGATGATTTATTATTATTTTCTTTTCTCTCCTACGCTTTTATGCTTAACGACGCGAGCTCGCGGAATATGCTCTGGCGCTCCCGCGATTCGCTTCGTTTTTGCTAACCGAATAAATTATTGTAGCGCGTCGCGGAGACGTCGTTGCGCTTTAAATTTCACGATTAAACCGTAGTTCAAAATTTATTTGTAAATCCATAGAGTTTCATTCCCGACTCCGCGCCCCGTTAAGATTGTTGGAGGAGTTGCAAAGAGAAAAAAAAATTGGATAAATGCTCGGTAATTCCTTGGAGCTGAGGCGAGATATCCATAGAATAGAGGAAATAGAGCGACGATCTTAGCATGAGACTGGCTGGGAGATATAGAAGTTTTTTTTATTTTTTTTTATTATCTGATACATGCGCCTAATACACGTTCTTTATAGTAGTGCATCGAGTGGCAGATAGCCCGGCGCGATACGGCCGCGCACGAACCTTGACGTTAATCGCATGCATTAACGCTAATAATAGTAAAAACCGGCGAGATATATCGGGTGCGTGGCTCGTAAAGATCAGCTTATAATTACGTCCGCCAGTGTGAGGCTCTCCGATGTGCTGCGCGAGTTACACGGACACTCTCGGACCTTCTGCAGCGCGTTATATTGCTTCGGCACGTACCGCGTACACAAAACATTGACTCTGTCGTTTTACAATACAATTATTTTTTTATGGGCATGTAAAATTGTATCGACATAAAATTGTCGATATAATATTGTAATAATCATTTTCGACATATATATTTTTAATTGGAAGTCTTAGTAAAAAATTAAAAAATTAAAAAATGTAGAGTAAACTTGAAGCCAATAATTATTATGAATTAATGCGAATTGCGAATTAAATTGATAACTGTAATGAAAAGGTCCGAGACACTCTCGGACCTTCTGCAGCGCGTTATATTGCTTCTTTTTTTATGAGTCTGTAAAATTGTATCGACATAAAATCGTCGATATGATATTATAATAATCATTTTCGAAATATTTATTTTTATTTACGAAGGCTCTAATAAAAAAAAAAGTTTAAATGTAAAGTTTAAAAAAATTGAAAAATGTGGAGTACACTTGAAGACAATGATTATAATGAATTAAATGCGAATTAAATTGATAACTGTCATGAGAAAAATAGAGACTGAATGACGACGTATTTTTTGCAATGAATAAAAAAAAAAGTCATCCGCTTCAATAATGTTTTTGCCGCGATAAGAGAAGACTTTGCTGCTTCAAAAAAATGTTTCACTGTCACATAACATTTTTATCCGACATGGCAAGATATTTGCCGTCTGTCCATCTGTATTTATCCTACCGTGAACATTGCTTTAAAAAATCACGCGAAGATTAATTCTGTAAACATAAAAAAAAATACTTAGTGGCTGCAAAGCTTCGTCCATCCGTCGTCCGAGTAAAAGCCTCTCGTATTTACAGTGACATCCGCAGCTCTCGTAAAAAAAAGACAGATTACCCTATCAAAAGATTACACTGGACCACTCGAGAAGTGGATGTATGACCAATAAAAAAAAAAAAAAAGAACGAAGAAGAAAATGAAAAGAGGAGTTGATTGGAGCGCCTTTCGCTTTTCCGCCGATACGCGCGCCGCCGGCGATATCTTCCGTTCGCTCGGCTTCTCGAGGGAATTTAATATAATGCTAATGCTAATAACCGACAAGGCCGACAGAGCCAGCAGCCCGACGACGACGAGCACGAGAGTGCGGTCGCGCGCGCTGCTCCGCGGAATAAATAAATAAATAAAATAAAAACGAAGTAAATAGTGGACCGTAATCGCGATATTCTCCGATACGAGATTCCGTAGTTATGTACGATACGCCGACATTTTGCCGTGGTAAGATTTCTCCCTCTCCGAGGCTGAGCGCGCGCGTTCGCCTTCCAGATTCCTGAGGCGATCGTTTAAGTTCGATCTCTATCTATCGTTACCAGCTTCATAATACCAGCGGCGTGCTTTCGCCATCGGTCGCTCTATCGGCAGCCGCCGCTCCGAGATATCGTCCACGCGATAAAAACTACTCGTCCTACAACCTTCAAAGTCGTTCGAACTGGACGTAAATAGATCATGCGGTTCTGTTTTTTGCATTAATCTCATCGATGCGGGGTAAATGTGGCGAATATGGGCTGATACGCTTAAATGGACCGGTGCATGTTGACACTGATTTGTATTGATAACATTGATGTGACTCGGGTCTTAAAGCTTGCTCCTGATAAGATTTTAAAATGTCAGACCAGCTTCCGGGATTTTCTATTATTATTATTATTATTATTATTTTGGTAAAATGGACCAATTTTTGACATGATTGTAATTGTCGAATTGACTTCATTTTCATTAAAAAATTGAGGGGCTGAACCTTAAAAGTCGTTCGAACTAGACCAGTGTATGTTGACACTGACTTGTATTGATAACATTCAGGTGTCTCGAGTGTTAAAGCTTGCTCCTCATAAGATTTTCAAATGTCAGACCAGCTTCCAGGATTTCCATAAACCGCCCGTATTATTGTTATTATTTTTTTTTGTAATATGGACCAACATATTACATGCTTGTAATTGTGGAATTGACTTCATTTCCATTTCCATTTCCATTAAAAAATTGAGGGTTTAAACCTTCAAAGTAGTTTTAACGGGACGTAAATGGATCGTGCGGTTCTGTTTTTGCATTAATCTTATCGACGCAGGGTAAAAGTGGACCAGTAGGTGTTGACACTGACTTGTATTAATAACATTCAGGTGTCTCGAGTGTTAAAGCTTGCTCCTGATAAGATTTAAAAGAATCAGACCAGCTTCCGGGATTTTCATGGACCGCCCATTTTTTTTTTGGTAATATGGAGCAATCTTTTTCATCATTATAATTGTGAATTTGAGTTCATTTCCATTTGTTACTATAAAAACTTGAAGGTCTGACGAATTCAATTTTCAGTTTCCGAACCCTTACCTCAGAAAGATCAATTATGAGCCCACCATTACGGTCCATTTTTACCATCCATACGAAAAGAGCAAGTAAGATGGGACCATCGCATGACATTTGGCGGAAAAAATTCTAAAAACATTTCATTGCCAGTCCTGTATATTGGGTGTTTTCGGGTACCTGTTCCTTCTACCGAATACTTTACCTTCGGAACGACAAGATCCATGCCCAATGTTTCTAGTGTCCCATATTCATCACTTTTAGGGGAGACCGGAGCAAAATGGCACAGCGGGGTAAAACGGGACGGTGAGGACAAAACTCAATTTTCCAATAATTTTTGGATGCCCCATTTTCTCCCAACGATACATTCGGATTTTCAAACCCGCTTTAGCCCACGCACCACCGTCGATGCCATCTAAAGGTTATTGGAGAATTGCGTTTTGTCTCGTTATCCCGTTTTGCCCCGGTGTGCCATTTTGCCCCGCTCTCCCTTACCCTATCGGCTCCGCCGAATGTTGACGAAACCTCGGTTAAATTTGCTGGAGGAGCGACTTGAGAAAGAAACTCAACCAGGAATGAACACGGTCCCCCGCACAGTACTTTGTTCCGGCTTGCTTGGTTTCTCTTTCTCCCAATCGCTCCCCGCGAATCCCGCAAAAGCCACACCAACCCCTCCGCAGCGTCACCACACGATCCACTGCCGCATATAGCGGGGCAGCGGGAACCGCTCTTGGTTCTTTATCGGCCGCACACAAGGGGGAACGTGCCTCGACCCCTCGTCCGGGCATCGAAAATAATTGTATTAGCTGTTTTGCCTCGCGGTGCCGCGCGCTCGCGACCGCCTGCCTGGTTTCATCTCCCGGTCTCCGCAGTGTCTCCCGGACCAAATTTCCGTCCTCATCCCCTAGGGGTGCGGACTCCAGTTTGGTCTCCATCCAGTACCCAGCAGTTGCGCTTCTTGTCGCAATATCGCGAATTCGTCACGGCTTCGGGCAGTCCCGGCGCATAGATCTCTCGAGGGTTGAGCCTCGGAGATGGCGTCAGGTCGACCTGACACCCAGCACGATAATTCGTGGCGTTCTTTGTGCTTTCTTTTTTTCGCACCCTTCGAAGGTCGAATCCACTGTCTCAGCAGAACTCCGGCGATAAGTGCTGCAGTTCATTTAGGGATCTTATCAGGTTATTCAACGCTCTGATTTTAGAGAGGCATTTTTTTTCATCCCAAGTAAAGCGTGAAGTTTTGGAATTTCATAAACAAATAAACAGTTTGTCTATTTGTTTTTTAACATGGTTCGGTAATTAAAACAGAAATGTAGGTCTATGCTCTTTTTAATCTACTTCCGTGGTAGGAAAGCCTTTTCGGAGCCTTATCAACCTGAAAACGAAGTCCAAAATTATCTAAAAATTCTCTCTCGAGGGTTGGTCCTCGGAGATGACGTCAGGTCGACCTGGCGTCATCTCCGATAATTCGTGGCGTTCTTTTTGTTTTTTTTTCGCACCCTTCGGAGGTCGAATCTACCGTCTCAGCAGAACTCCGGCTACGAGTGCTGTAGTTCTTATGTCTCTGGTCCTGCTGGAGGCATTCCTGGACGGGGCTCTTCCCCATTCGGGTATGTCTCTGCGTCGTGTCTCGGATACTCCGTACTCGTGGCGGATCGAGGGTGCTCTTCGGCCGGGGTGTGTGGGTGGGTTGTGGGTGCTGCGTTTCGTCGCTATATCAACCCGCGTTCCCCATATAAATCAGGGAGGGGGCGGTTACCGACATCGGGAGACAGGATAGAGGTTGGCATGGAGTCGCGGTGTACCAGATATACCAGACCGGTAAGCGCGGCTTGAGCGCGGTCCGTCTTCCTCCTCTCGGTGCTACACGGGAGACCGGGATGAGCAAACGCCTCGTTAGATTTATCGGGATTCGGGAGGCGGGGAAGACGTCTTCATCCTTCTGGCATCGCCGCTGTAGGAATCTGTGTGTACCGTACAGATTTCGGGAGCTTGATAAGCCTTTCTCTACGACGAAGTCTACACGCAGCGGGACTATGTAGGAGCTCTGTGGAACACGGATTGTCGACGGCAGGTTACGAAATTTTCGGGAAATACAGGAAAAGGCTATCTGTGGACACTTTTCTTGGAGCATTTTTTATAAATATTTTTTTTATATTGGTAAGGTAGGGTAAAAGTGGGGAATATGGCCCGGTCCATATATCATTCATTTACGTGTTAATCGAGGTGGGCCATATTCACCACTTTTACCCTAAATGGGGTTAATACGGACCGCCTTGATTACACACATGAATCTCGTAAATACGGAAATAAATGATATATGGACCGAGTTTTGAGACATATTTTTGCTCCAATTATTCAGGTACCGCTGGTTAGATTTGTTTTAATATTAATAAGGTAAATGTGGTGAATATGGCCCACCTTCATTAGCACATAATCAATGATGTATCGACCAAATTCCCACCATATTTAATTTTCCAAAATTGAGGTAAAATTAATTATTCGGTGTATCAAGAACAATTAATTTTATCCATGAAAACTTCCATTTCGTCCAACGCGTGCATGGAATACGCCTTCAAAGGGTTGAGACGGAGATTCTCATTGTGTCGACGATGGCGTAGAGACAACGTCTCCATAATCCAGATTCTGGGATCTTGATAGGACTCTCTCGGTTTTGGTGGCTCGTTTTAAACATAGAGAAGAATTACTGCACGATCGGTCAAAAAGTTAATTTTATGCGTGAGAACTCCATATTATATTTTTTTTTAATTTTGTACTAAATTTTACACATTTTCACTAAGAAAAAAAAATTGTTGGATGAACCAAGGTACGTTCACCCCCGTTCAAAGGCGTTATTTAGTTGGCACAATAAAAAATGTTGTTTGGATCGAAATATTTTGAATCGACTGAAGCGAATAATCGTTTAATAAAATAATAATTTAGTTGTACGAAACAAGTAACAACTTTGAACGTATGTGACCGCGAATTTAGTCAATGCAACCATTTTTTCCAGAATAAAAAAAAAAATTATCTCGAAGATAAAATATCGTTTTTCACTTCGCTCGTTTCGTGCATGGAATCCGCCTCGAAAGGGTTGAAACGAGGAGTCTCGTTGTGTTGACGATGGCGTGGAGAGAACGTCTCATAATCCAGATTCCAGGATCTCGATAGGCCTCTCTCGTTTGTGGTGGCTCGCTTTATACATAGAGAAGAATTATTGCCCGATCGTCCGAGACAGTCAATTGTATGTTTATATTTTATTCATATTATTATATTAATTTATATTATTATTCATTCACTTTATTCATAATATTAAAAAAATTCTGTACCAAATTTTACACATTTTGGTACCGAACTTTTTTTACTTCTTTATCTCGAAGATAAAATATCGTTTTTCACTTCGCCCGTTCCGTGCATGGAATCCGCCTCGAAAGGGTTGAAACGAGGGGTCTCGTTGTGTCGACGATGGCGCGGAGAGAACGTCTCGGTAATCCAG
Organism: Ichneumoninae sp. B BG-2022a; assembly: GCA_030522725.1. Lineage (NCBI taxonomy): Eukaryota > Metazoa > Arthropoda > Insecta > Hymenoptera > Ichneumonidae > Ichneumoninae sp. B BG-2022a. The sequence goes on from JAPYZD010001578.1 coordinate 7,264, forward strand.
ATTCCGGGATCTTGATAGGCCTCTCTCGTTTGTGGTGGCTCGCTTTATACATAGTGAAGAATTATTGTACGATCGGTCGAGAAAGTCCCGAGCGTTTCGTGAGGCTCTCGGTGTGCCGGGAGCGGAAATCCAAGAGACCGTGGACATCACGCGCGTAACCCTCCGTACGTAAAACACAATCTCGAGTTGGAGATTTTTAGTTTCTCGGCAGCGGACATTGAGAGAAGCGTGATCGTTCCTCCCGCGAGTGCCGCGCGGATGTCTCGGTTGCCCTCGCTCTCCTGGAACAAGGTGCACCATGCGGGACAGGAGGAACGCGGAGGAGCCGCTCGCGCGGGTCGCGGAGTGAATAAGTGCTGGACGAGAGAGGAGAACTCTCCGGTCCTCGTCCGCACGGGCCCCGCTCCGGCAACGGTACGGGCCAGCGAGCTCTTCGAGGCCCAAGGTAGAAACTGGTTTTCTAGCCATTACTCGCGCGCCACACGGCGCGTCACGTCTCATATAAATACTATGGTACGTAATATCGCGTTTATGGCCGAAGCTGCTGGTACCCAGACAAATTGTGAATTCTTCTTTCGGAAGGATCGACTAACGTATATACGTATGTGTATATATATAGAGGTATAACTTTGATGGTAACTTTTGTACCGTCCGGGTCGAGGAGCCTTGTTGCATATTTTGCCATTTTGTTTTTTTTTTTTTTTTGGCAAGGTAAAAGAAGAATTTGGGTCGCGGCTCTTTTTAATTGACACCTTTGGTACAATTTTGGAAGCGTTATGTCGAGCACTGACGAGCCCCAATGAGCCTTTCTGGGACCTTACCAAGTTATTCAACGATCTAATTTTAGAGAGGGTTTTTTTTCATCACAAGTAAAGCGAGACATTTTAGAATTTCCAGCAGTTTTATTTTTATTTTTTATAGGTCGGTGATTAATAAAGAAATGTTGGTCTACGCTGTTTTTAATCCATCTCCCTGGTAGAAATTTTAGAAGATTATGTCGGGTCCTAAAGAGGCCCTAACAAAGCCTTTATGGAGCCGAATCAACCTGAAAATGCTCTAAAATTTCCATTAGGGCTCTTCGAGTTTCCTTTGTCAAAGCATTGTCCCGTTGGTATTCAAGTCTAAACATCGAAATGAACGAGTTAACTCGTGCAGCATCACTGCATTTCTTGCAATTTTTAAAATGTAATTTCTGTATTTATCGTAATTTTTTAAAACAAAGTTCTCGGTAGATAAAAGACGATTTTGAGTTTTGGTCTTTTATCTTTAATCCATTAAGTATCCAGAGTGCAGCTCGTGTAAAATTACTGCCATTTCTCACCATGAAAAAAAATTAAATTAAATTTCTTCTAACAAAGTTCTCTGAGTAGATAAAAGATGAATTTGAGTTTTGGCCTCTTATCTTTAATCCAGAGATCCAGATTATTTAATCCAGATTATCGCATCCAGAGTGCGGCTCGTGTAAAATCTGTGCAATTTCTACCATAAAAAAAATTTAATCCAATGTCTTTAAACAAACTTCTCGGCAGATAAAATATAAATTTGCATCTCGGCTTCTTATCTTTAATCCAGTAACCATCCATGTTGCATCTCGTGCAGCAACCCAGAACCTCTTACCACTAAGACAATAGTATCTTATTATTTCCATCTTAATTTTTTTCACCAAATTTCTCATTCAGATAAAAGATAAATTTGGGTTTTGGCTTCTCATTTTTAATCCACTTCTGCGAGATTCTCTCAGCTTCTCCCATTACCTTTAACCGTCGCAAGACACAAGAGGGGGGTTGGTTTGGCTCTCGTGAAACTTTGAGGCCGAAAATCGCATTAGTCTCGTATAACCGCGCGTAGAATCCCCATCAGATGCCTCGCTCGTCGTGCACCGGGATGCGAAACAATCTCCCGTCGCATCTCGCTCTCTCATCTCTCACCGGGAGGGCCGAGCGACGGATAGAGAGCTCGCCATCATCCCGTCGGCCCTCGCGAAAGCGATCGTCTCGCATCCGCGTCGGGCACCGCCGTTCCTACCTCTTTGACGGCAACCGGAAGTGAGAACGAGAGTGGCTACGCGGTAACGCGCCCGCGACATTTTCCACTCCATCTCCGTCTCCGATCTCCACCTCTTCGACCGCGCTGCGAGGAGCCCGCAAAAAGGCTCTCGATTCCAGCTCCGCGGTGAATTTTCCCTCCGGACAAAATTTAGGGGAGAGCGGGGCAAAATGGCATAGCGGGGCAAAACGGAATAATGAGACAAAACCCAATTTTCCAATGACTTAGATGGTGGCAATGGCGGTAGGGGGGGGGGGGGCAAAACGGGTTTAAGGAGCGAGTCTCGCTGCGCGCTAACTTCAAGTACTTCTTGATGCTGTGAAAATCTCATAATAATAATTGCAAAATGTTATTAACAAATTCATCAAAAAATTAATTGGTTAACAAATTACCCGGCAACAAATTTTTTTTTTTTACGAAAATAATTCGTTTATTTTTCTGAATACGTATGAATTTTTTCAGATTTTTAAGTAATCGTTGATTTCTAATTTTTTTTTTATAGAACAAAAAAAGGTTGTTATAGAACAAAAAAAGTACTTGCAATGTTCTCTTATTGTTGTCGAATTTATGCGAAGTCAACGCGCAGCGAGCCTCCTTAAAAATCCGGATGTATCGTTGGGACAAAACGGGGCATCCAAAAATGATCGTAAAATCGAGTTTTCCCCACCCTGTCCCGTTTTGCCCCGCTGTGCCATTTTGCCCCGGTCTCCCGCACGCCTCCGCATCTTCGGCCCGGAAAGACCAAGAAAATAAGACAGAAAGGGTGAAAAAAAAAAGTTTTTTAAATCTAAAAGACGAGGAAAAAGGCCGAAGAGAGTAATATGGACAGGAAGTATGAAAGCGTTGAGGGGCGAGAGATTTTTCAATTTCTGAGCACGCCGCCGCAGCAGTTCTGACATTTGGATAGTCGAGAGGGCGAGAGCGCGGGGGTTGGCGTTATGTGCGCCTCGTCTGACATTTTCACCCCGGGGTTGACGCGGCCAACCCTTTGGCGTTAGCGCGTTCAATCACTCCATTGTCTCGCGGCGAGGAGCGAAGCCGCGAGCCGGGATCGCGGTGGTCGGTGAGGGATGGAAACAGGATGGGTAGGAAGGACGACGATGCCCGCGCGCCGCTCGTTTTATGCCCGCGTCAACGCTTCGTTATGGGGGCGTCCTTCCTCTCGTTCCCGGTCGACTCGCGGTCGACTTGGCTCCTTCTATGCCTCCCGTTGCCTCTATCCGTCTCTCCGTGCCTCCACGCTCTCCACGTGCTCGCCACATTGTCTATTCCGAGAATATATTACGCGCGCCCACGCGCCCGGCACGCCGAGCACGCGCACCCTTCCACTCGCCGATCTCTCCCTGTGGCTGTCGAGACACTCTCGATGTACACCCACAATCGAGCTATCGGGTCGCGCTGCGGCGATCTCGTAAATACCGGCGCGTTGCCCGCGCACGCTTAGCAACACATTGTTTGTGCTCTGTATTCTGTGGGTTACCGGTCCATGCGTCTTCTGGGCATTCCGGGCATTCCTGTGGAGGAAGATGGGGCTTGGGGGTTCGAGGGATTTTTGGGTTAATTTCTCGGTTTTGCTGGAGTGAAATTGTAGCATAATTATTTATTTATTTATTCATTTAGTTTACTGGAATACAATAAAAATATAAATCTTTTGTTCTAATGCACTACATTTTGGCTCCGGCTTACCAAAAGCGTATTATATAAATACGCTTTTATTAAAAAATAAAATAAGTATGACAGAAAATTTATTTGTTGGGTGGACAATTTTGAAGGTGACAATTTCTCGTATTTCGCGGAAACTTTCGGAGGCATTTAAAAATGGATTCAAAGGATTTTATACGTATCTTCAAAGACTTAATTTGTGTAATTTTTGTAATTTTACTATTTAACAAAATAAAATTAAGTTGTTGAATTAACGGGATTAAAAAAATTAGCAGGCGTCCCCTTCTATTCGCCGATCTCTCCCTATGGCTGTCTTGCTCTCTCGATGTACACCGACAATCGAGTTATCGAGTCGCGCTGCGGCGATCTCGTAAATACCGATATGTAACCCGGGCACGCTTAGCAACACATCGTTTGTGCTCTATATTCTATGTATTACCGGTTCATAAATCTTCTGGCCATTCTCGGCATTTCTATAGAAGCGCATGCGCAGAAAAAAAAAGAGTTCGGGAGATTCGACCAACATTCGTTCATCTGAAAAAACGTTCGGGGTTAATTTCTCGATTTTTACTGAAGCTACGTAATACATTGGCACATTGATTGGGACACAGAATTGACTTGTCGGGTGGACAAATTTCGTAATGACGAATCAATTAATTAGTCCGCGCGACCTGCCGATTTATTGACTGAAACCATTTCCCGAGTGTCGCGCAATTTGCTGTGGCATAATTTTAAAAAGGGCTTTAATACATATTTTCAATAACTTATATTTTTTTCTATTTTACCGCCATAATAAAAAGCTTGAGCCTCTGAGCCCAAGAAATATTTTTAAAATGACTTTCTTTTACCGGCGCCACAATACATTCATGGTACGAAAAAAAATACAATCAATTAAAAAACCCAAAAAAATTCATTCCCACACATATTAAACTTTCATCGACAAATCTCAATGCCTACTATCGAAAATATTCTCCCATAAATTTCAGTAATCTTTTTTCTGCTCATCGTACGAACCTTTCCATTACATTTAATTTTTATACCCTGCAAAAAACACGATCCACACTCGCCTTATCTCGCATCAATCTCCCCCTCCCCTCCGTCTTTCCTTTTGCACATACGCACTCGCGCTCCAGTTATGCATGGAGCTTAATCTCGAGGTCCGTCTCAGTTCCAGGATCGGAGGAGCGCGCGATCGCGGTCGCGCTCCGATTCCCTTCGCTCCGGCGCGGAGTGCGCCTGAGAAAAGAGACACGCCGTCGATGACTCCGGAGCTCCGCGCGGTGCAAAGCTACATGCAAACTCTCGCCATCCGTATGAATCACGACAGGGGGGGAACAGAAAACCAAGCGAGCGCGTACGAACTATCGCGAGGCACGTACAGCGGAAACTGCCGCGTTTCTGACCGGCATCGGCGCGATGATGTTGACTCGGCGAACGTTGAAATTTAATCCGAAAACGATCAGTTTCACCGGATTGCATTCCATCCAGCATACTTGCCGCTCCGCTACCGGGCAGTAAACGTCGCTGTTGTAACCTCTGCCAGCCTCTATTAATTACGCGCGTGGGACCGATCGGCGAACCGTGCAACCACACCGAAGTTCCTCGCATAATCGACATTGTTGTCTCATTGTTGTTTTACCACCCCAAACCCCCACCCCAACCCCCCCCCCCGCCTCCCCTCCGCCCTTTTGGGTGTATGGTGGACTGAATTTATCGATACATCTCGCGATCCCTTTCCGCGCTCCGAAACCGGACCGGATTCCACGATCGGGCTTTCGGGATTCGCCTCTTTCCAAATTGTAGAACCGTCGTGTCGCATGCTCAGCCTGTATCGCGATTGGACCGACGAGGCTGGTGATTCTTGATAACTCCGATGTGCCTCGTGACGCTCTTATAGATGAACGAAAAAAATTGGGGGATAAATATTATAAATGTATGTTAAAAATTAAAGTTTTTGGGAATGTATAAAATATTATAATTTTCGCGCGTATGTGTTAACATATGTTCCCTATATGAATTCTATACCCGAATATGGATATATATATATATTTTTAAAGATATTTTCTCGGATATATCCATCTGTATATCTCATAGTAAATGATTATATAAAAATGTTCGTGAAAAGTGGATTCGATATATTTAATATAGTGAAACGGCTTTATACGTTTAACAAACATTTCTTGTCCACAATCGATTTTTCAGAAAATTAACTTTTCTTTTTAAACTGTATTTGTAACCGGAAATTTAGTATTTTATATTTTTTTAATGTTCGTGAAAAGTACATTCGAGTTATTTAATATATTGAAACGGCTTTATACGGTAAAAAAAACATTTCTCGTTCACAATCCTTTTCTCATTAATTTCACTTTTTTCATCTTATTTGTAACTAGAATTTTTATATTTTCAACTACTCTTTTTTCCCCCGTATGTTTTACGTCGTGCCTAACGTAGCTTTAACCGCGCACCGCCCGTCTTTGAACGATAAATTGATTACTTAATTAATTAATCAAAAAAGCTTCATCAATTAATCAAAATATTTCTTGTCCACAATCCTTTTCTCATTAATTCAATTTTTTTAAAACTATATTCGTAACAAGAATTTTTATATTTTCAACTACTATTTCATTCCCTGTATGTTTAACATTTTGCCTAACATACCTGTAAACGCGCACCCTCCATCATTGCACCACGAATTGATTAATTAATTACTAAATGAAAAAAAAAATTCCGAAATTATTATTTCTTTAAGATCATAAATTTTCCAAACAAAAAAAAATCGTAGACCTCCGCGTACAAGAAGCACATTCAGCCGTGTGCAGCGCACGGTATTCCCCTCCACTCTCACGCGGCGAGAGGGATTATGACACGTGTGGAATAAAGTCCGGGACCTTTCGTCGCTCCAAGAACCCTTTCGACCGGCGAGGATTCCTCTCGCCGGCGGCGAGAGGTGTCGGATGGTACGCGGAAGGGTATGGGGACTTTTGCTTCTGGTCGTATAATCCTCTAACCGGGCCGTTATGCCCTGGCCCCTGTTGACATTTAGCCCCGCCGGGCACGAAAAGCGGGGCGGACTCGAAAAGGGCGGACAGGGTGCGACGGGGTTACTTGTGATCGCCGGCCGCGCGAAGCACGGAAATCGCGTTTAGCTCATATGTGTACACACACATGTGAACACACATGTGCGCATATCCAACCGATACACCGCACACTATACGCGAAAAACCGGTCCCTCGTCTCCTATGTCTCTATACTATAATACGCACCTTTAACAAAAAGGAACCGCGATTCAGGCTGCGTGTGAGACGCCACGGGCGAGAGGGAAGCATGTGTGTATAGAAAAAAAATAAGAAGATAGTAAAAAAAAAACATGAACGGTAGGAAAAGAAAAAGTTGACCTTACCTGCCGCCGAGCGGGATAAGAGCGCATATGTGTATATGCACTCCATATGTGTACATATGTGGACATGTGTGTGTGTGGCAGAGATCCGGAAGAATGGGTGTCCGGAGGACACACGTAACCCTACGCGATGCTAATGGGATTGGCATTGTACTCCATTAACATGACAATGTGTCCCTAAACGGGATGCTTGTACGTATAGGAGTTACACAGCATTTCGGATACTTAGCATAGTGTGTTATATGGCGATGTTACTACAGTGTATAAAGGCTGAGAGGCGCCCGGCGAGTTTTCGGGCAGGCCGAGGTGTCGCGCGAGCGATAATGTGCGTGTCGCGCACACCGCGCTTTAGAGAGATGCGTACCGGCGATAGGAGGGAAACTCCAAATACTTCGCCTTGTTATGATAATCGGCGAATGGAACCGCGAAGGCGCAGGGATCGTCGTGAGGCGAAGGCGCTTCCTCACAATATTGTGATATCCGATATGACCACTCTTTTGGCTCCGGTGCCCAACTGTGCGACGCGGAACGTGCGAGGTACGGTGGTGACATTTTCGTTTTTTTTTAGCCAAGGGAATTTGTGAGGGGGAATCAAAAGGAATTTTTCGAACTTGTCAGACTGGGATATGCGGAGATCGACTGATTTTTTTATCCGGGGAAATCTTTACGAGCATATGAAAAAAAAATATATTGGTGCATTTTTTTTCGTATTTGAAGAAATTTGTTCGGTCAAACTAAAAATAATTTTCCATTTTTGTCAGATTGGGATACGCGAAGATCGACTTTTTTAAAAATGAAATCTTTATGAACTTACACTGTAAAAAAATTAATTTTGTGAATGTAGTGGAACTTGAAAGTTGCTTACGTTAATTACATTAATTGAACATTAATGTACTTTTTTAAAATAAAAATACCGGATATTAAAATTACAAATCCTTTGCCGAAATCTAACAAAATTTTTTATTAAAAATAAAAAGTTTAACTGCACTGTGTTTGAAATTTCGGAAACGGTTCATGTAAAAAAGCTTTCAATAATTTTCAAACAACATTTTTTGTATGCAGTGTGCGGAAGAAAATACACCGCTGAAAAAAATGTTTTTTATTCAAGCAAATTTGTTCGAGTAAAATAAAAATAATTTTTTTAATTCTTCAGACCGCGACACGCGAAGATCGATTGATCTTTTTAATCCGATGAAATCTTTCCGAGCCTACGGAAAAAAAGGTAGACTAGTGAAAAAAAAAATATTTCTATCCATGCAAATTTGTTCGACTAAAATAATATAAATTTTACCGATTTCTCAAGTTGCAGCCCACAGAGATTGACGACATTTTTTTTAATTGGACGGAATCTTTTCGAGCCTACAAAAAAAAAACCCCCATTTGGAGCAATATAAAGAAAACAAAAATTGTGAATATAGAAGATTATTTCTGTCCGAGCTGATGCGCGTGGGAATAAATTTGGTCCGGAAGCCGAGAACGAGGCGTTATAAATTTTGACTGTTGGGGCGTTCCGTGCGCGTAATTGGGATTTGCATGCGAAGGAGCGCCAGCGGCGCCTTGCAGTAACGACGTTTCAATCGTGCGACGAAACGTAAAGTCGGTAGCGTCGGCGAGGAGGGCGCGTCATCAAGAATTACGCCGGACTGTCCCTCGGACGCGGTTTATTACGATTTCCCGGTTACGACGGAGGCGGAGACGGAGGACAGCGGTATCAAAGTTCGAGGCGCCGGAGCTCGCATCAAAAGGATAATTACCTCCGCAACAACACTTTTATTAGCCTCATCGCCTCCCGTGCCGTGCTCGGGAGCGAGCGAGCCCGTCCCGATAATTTCTCTCCCTCGGCAGTCATCGCCCTTATCCCCTCGCGGAACCGCTATTCCCTGTATCATCGACGGCGCAGACCGGGCCGCATCCTTAGACCCGTCCTACCCGACGACTTCTCGGCCATAGCCGCTTTACGGACTCGCATATCGATATAAATTTCCCGTACGGGCATACGTAATTATGTGTAATATACTTCCAGTCTTGCAGGAAGAGCATCGAGATAAACTCGGCTCGCAATTTTATGCTCTTCTTTTCTTTATATTTTTTTTATCCTCGGCATTTCTCATTCGGTGATCTCAAGATTTTCCGTTCCATTCAATTTTTTATGGGAAATCGTGGAAAAAAAAAATATGATTGGCGATCGTTTTGACGTGCTTCCTGATGCTCTTCTTTTCTTTATGTTTTTTATCTTCGTCATTTCTCATTTGCTGATCTCAAGATTTTCAGTTCCATTCAATTTTTATGGGAAATCGTGGAAAAAAAAATATGATTGACGATCGTTTTGACGAGCTTCCTGAGCGTGACTGGTCTTCTCCGCGTCGACAGTTGTTACGAGGACACGAATGCTTATATGCAAATTTAATCATCTTTTTTATACGATTAAGCTTTTAATAATAATTATTATATGAATAATAATGTATTATTATTTTATAGCTAATGGTAATTTGATTTTTAATTCATCGGTTATTTGGTTCTCGACGAAATTACCTGAGATGCGTTCTCTTCATTCACCCAGTTCGTTGCACAGAGCACGCAGTCCATGCCGAGAAAAGAGCATCGAGATAAACCTGCTTCGCAATTTTATGTTTTTTTTAAATAATTTCTCATTCGGTTATCTTAAGAAGATTTTCCAGTCCATTCAATTTTTATGGGAATCGTACTCAAAAAAATTATCATTAGCGATCATTTTGACGAGCAAATGCTTCCCGAGCCTAACTGGACTGTCCATCATCGACAGTTGTCACTAAGACACGAATGCTTATATGCAAATATTATTTTATAAATTTAATTACATTTTTAGTAATTACAGAAATAATTATTATTATTGCTATAAGAAATAATTATTATTATTATTACGATAATGAATAATAATAATAATTGTTACTATAAGAAGTAATTATTATTATTATTATTATTATTTTAGCTATGGTAATTTAAATTGTGATTCGTCGGTTACTTGGTTCCCGACGAAATGACCGGAGATTCGTTCTCTTCATCTCTGGGTGGTTGCCCGGAGCACGCAGCGAGTAGTCGATGCCGCGAAAAGAGTGTCTCTTCGCCCCCGAGACCGAGACGATATGCCCTCTCCGAGAAGCTGTCGCGAATCGCGGAGGCAATATTTCAACGCGTCTCACACCGGAGGACGTGTCGGTTTTGCTCTCGTTCGTCGAGGCCTCTCTCGTTCCATCGCACCCTCGAACCGCGGGACCGACCCATCCTCTTCGAGGAGTTTTTACGGAGTCTCTCGATCTTTAATCACAGCTCGACCTTCCATTGTCAGTGACGTCACCTCCGCACGACTCCGAAGGGTTGCCGTGCCGGTTGTTCCCGCAGGGCAGAGGAAAGGGGGGGGAGGGGGTGGAACAGAGCTTTGTGTCTCGCGCCCTCGCTCGCTGATCCCTCTCCGCGTCATTTGTCTCTAACCCCCTTCTTGCCCCCTTCACCCACCCCCAATCATCCCCGGACGACTTATTTGCACGCCGCTTGCCGACCTCCACATTCTTCCGCGGCGTGTAAGTCGAATTCTTTTCAGACCGATCGGAAATTCGTCAAATCAAAACTACCCTCCGCGAAATTGATCGTGAAGCATTTCGTCGAATCGGCAAAAAAAGCAACGAAAAAAATCATTTCTTGTCGAAGAGCTTGATAAGCCTTTGGCTTCGGGAATTTTATTGAGCTAAGCCCTGTGTCGAAGTATTGAGGATAAGTAGGTGAAAGTGGGGAAGTAACCCGATTCGTCATGCATTATGCAAAAAAAAAAAAATGTGCTATTTGGGGTGGGCCATATTCCCCACTTTTACTCCATACATGGAAAAGAATGTACTTTTTTCTTACCGAAAAATTATATATTTTCCGTCTTAGGTCACGTTCAAAACAGTTCAAAATAGCAATCATTGAATTGGAAGACCTAGAATCGCTCTGCATAAAGCGCATGCCACATAATATACCAAAACATACACTGTTAAAAAATTTTGTTTGAAAATTAATTAACAGTATTGGAAGCTTTTTTTTACATAAATTGTTTCTGAAATTTCAATCACATGTGCGTTGCAATTTTACAGTAAAATTAGTACTTTTCATAAAAATGTTTGTAAATTTCAAGCAAAAGATTTGTAATTGTAATATCTGTTACTTTTATTTTACATTCAAAGTACATTAAAGTTCAATGAATGTAAGGAATGTTAACTGTAAAATTGCGAGGCACTAATTTTACTGTAAAATTGCAACGCACATGTGATAGGAATTTCAGAAACAGTTTATGTAAAAAAAGCTTCCAAAACTGTTCATTAATTTTCAAACAAATTTTAAGTTCCAGTACATTAAATTTACAACTTATGACTTTCGATATATTTTGGAATACATTTCTGCCAACATATAATATACTCGTCTAAAAGCGCCGAATTCAGCACATGTCAAATACGACGATTTCACATATCTGTTCGTTGGCTGAAGCTTTCGCGCTTTTTCGGCAACTCCTAAGAAACAATTCATTCTTCGGGTTACTTTCGCATAAACATTTACCAAAATAAAATGAATCATTTGTTAAATCCAACCAAATATTAATTTACAACAGACACTTTATTTAAAAAAAATAAATTCATTTGGGGATGAAACCCTAAAAAAAAAAAAAAAAAAAAATCTCGGTGTATGCGCAGCTTCCCATGGATTCGATTATGCGCCATAGTGCGCATGCGCGCCCTCCAATGTCACAGCCTAGTCGTCGCATCTCCGCCTATCTAAACTTCGCGATTTCACACACGCGACACAACTCCGTTCGCTCCCGCCCGCTTTGAAACACTAGATCTTCCTACCTGCACACATTCCCGACCGCCCGTTCGTCGTCGCTTTTGGCCACCTTCCCGTACTTCTGTGACATCGTACTCGTGTATGTTTCTCCCCGCATCGGTGTCGGAGGGATCGCCCGCTAGAAAGGGTTTGGTCTCTGTAGAGCATCGGATTACGACGAAATATCGGGCGAGCTCCCGACCGCTGCATATAGCCGAAGGCTGCATGCATATGAACATTAGTCGTGGCCAGTGTATAGATAACCCGCGCCTCGCGATCACTCAGCGATAGAGTTGGACCCGCGCGACTTTGCCGTTTTTAACGATCGAGGTCCCGACCTCGTTCTCCTATTCTTCCAATCCTCTCTCGCCTCTGGCTTCCCTCCTCGTCGACTCTTCTTTCTCCTGCGTTTTTTTTTCTCTCGACGCGCTCTCCACGCTGCGCGAGAGCGTCTCCCACAGCTTCGAGACCGTGAGACGACAATTGTACGGAGTGAATGAAGAACCGATGCTGCATTATTTTGCGGAAGATTCGACAATACTTTTTTCGGCGGTGAGCGTCAAAGATTCGCGAGAAAACCTCCAAAAATGTATACGATTTTTTTATCTCAGCATCAACTGATGTCAAAAGGGAAACTGAAAAAAATGTTCTATACTTTTTAAAAAATATTTTAATATTTTAATATTTTAATATTTTAATATTTTAATATTTTAATATTTTAATATTTTAATATTTTAATATTTTAATATTTTAATATTTTAA
>JAPYZD010001579.1:0-63054 GCA_030522725.1 Ichneumoninae sp. B BG-2022a
AATTAAATAATTAAATAATTAAATAATTAAATAATTAAATAATTAAATTATTAAATAATTAAATAATTAAATAATTAAATAATTAAATAATTAAATAATCAAATAATAATTTTAATAATAATTTTAATAATAATTTTAATAATAATTTTAATAATAATACTTAATAACTAATAATTTATACTAACTTGTTAGTTGATGTATCATTTTGTTGTTTTGTATCAATTTCACCATTTATAATATCACTAGCGGGAGTTGAAACGGGAGATTGAGGTTGAATAGAATGATTAAAATCAAAAAGTATACATAATAATTGTAATGATTTAGATACAAGATTAAATTCTTGATCATTATTTGAAAATAATCCCATCTATAAATTTTGAATTTAAACCAACTACTTACATATTTAGCTGTATGTTGATAACTGAATATAGTACTCATTAATGAACAATAAAGATTAGCAGTATAAGGTAAATAACCTCGAGTAAAAACCCAGAGCCATGAATGTGGAATAGAATCACGAAATTCTTCAACAGACTAATAATTTTTATTCTATTCATAATATTTACATACTAGATATATTACGGGAGACAAACATGTTATTAAACATTTTAAAACTTCAATACGTCTTTCATACATAATTGATGTTGCAGTATTTGATGATCTCAATGCTCCAATACCTCCTGTAATAAAAAAAAGATTAATAAAGAAAAATTAAAATCCATATTAGAGATTATAGGGATATTAAAAAAAAAATTTTTTAAAAAAAAAATTTATAAAAAAAAAAAAAATTTTTACCTTTCCATAGAAATCTTGTATCAACTTTGTGTTTTGGGATTGGCTCTCCTCTACTTAAAAGAACACCATTAGCAATAACCGTGAAGTTATTAAGAAAAAGAAGACGTTGGAGAATAATTAATAGCTGGATTATGTTTTAAATAATAATTATCATACTTGAATACCAAGAGATTCAGATTCCTCATTAAAAGAAATAACTTCAGTTTTAGAGTTCCCTAAAATACAAACAATAATATTTTAGATCATGAGTTATACCTCACCCTCCGACCAGAAAAGTAAATTAATAAATTGATTTGTTTCAGTATTATCTGAATATTCCAAAAGTACAGGCATGATACGAGTTATAAGACGAATACATGTCAAAGCAGTATCAATAAGTTCTGTACTTAAAGATTCATAACTTCCTGCATCTATAACTTGATTTAATTCCTTGACAGCCTGATTTTTTTTTTTTTTAATACTAAACATACTTCTTTAAAAAAAAAAGAAAAATTTGGACTCAGCTTTTCTTTGGCTTCTCTGATATCAGAAAACGAAAGAACAGATTGTATTTTCTCATATGAATATGGCGTTTTTAATAAATTTTTCCAAAACTGAAGGACTCTTATAGATAGATAGTGATGTCTTACTATTTCATCTTCAATAGGTTCTACATTATGAAGTAATTGATGAAGCTGAGATTTGGCTTCTTGCTTGCTCTCAGTTGTCCCCATCTTTCGTTTTTTTGAAGATACCGCTATTGCGGACGTTATGAATTATCTTTCAAAGAAGTCCTCGAGAATGTCCCGTTCAGCAGTTTACTCAGGTAAAGAACCTGATAGATGCTCTCGAGCTTTTTTCCCTCTTCAGAGCCCATAATAAGAACAAGGCTTTTTCATAGAACACGATTAATTCCGATTCATATTAACATTCAATTATCGCTAAAAGGAGAAATAAGTCATTCATTATTCAATTTTTTTACTTATAATCGTTTAATCATAACTCAAAGAACATTTTGGAATCGCAAAGGAAATAATGATGGCTTTAATCATAAAAAAAACTTCTCAAAATACTTCCACTATAGTGCTGCGTCTATAGGAACAGTTGCTCTTACAAAATCTGAAGAGGAGGAAGCTGACCGTGAAGCTTGTTATGCCGAATGGAATGATGAGCTAAAGAATATCAAAATTTTCTCGGGTACTAGTAACCCAGATTTAGCAAGAGAGATATGCTTACATCTCGGTATATCACTTGGTAGAGTACGTATAGGTCAATTCACAGACGGGGAGGTATCATTAGAGGTTTTAGATGAAGTTAGAGGTCAGCATATCTATGTAATACAAAGTGCACCTTCGGCATCGTCAAATAAATCGCCTCACACCTCTTTTATGGAGCTTTGCTTTTTGATTAGTGCCGCTAAACGTGCATCAGCAAAGGAGGTAAGATAACTGGGAAGTTGAACTTTTATAATATCAGGTCACAGCCATACTACCATACTCCCAATACTTTAGACAATCTATAAGAACAGAAATGAGTGCGCCTCTCTCCGGTGCCGTTGTCGGACAAGTATGTTTTTTGGAAAGATAACATTTGCGCTAGATTCTTGTTGCCATGGGTGTTGATAGAGTAATTTTCGTGGATGTTCACACAGAGAGAGTAGATGGACTGTTTCATGATACTATCCCGATAACAAATCTACAACCACAGTCACTAGGTGTCGAGTATTTTCGCAGGAAAAAAAACATCGATAAAGATGTAGTCATTGTTTCAACAGAGAATACTGGTACTGAAAGAGCCTTAGCATTCTTAATACGTATGAAAAACAAAGGATTTGTTAATAGCAGGTATGGTGCATATATTTGAATTAATCATGATATTGCTGCAGCATGGCATCTCTTGTGAATCATAGACCTGAAAGGCCGCAGCTCTCTGATGGCTCTGTTGCGATACGTTCTCGCCCAGATTTGGCCGTAGTCGGTGGTCAAATGCCGCTAAAAAACACGTATGTTGTTTTTATACGTTAACTTTTTGCAGTAGTGATGCTGATTGGCTAGTAGGAGATGTTGCGGGAAAAGATTGCATAATCGTAGACGATCTAATCGACACCGGTGATCGAGCTGTCAATACAGCCTGTGCTTTAAAGCAAGCAGGTAGATGCATGTACAAATATCATCGCTTAGGTGCTAAAAATATTTACATGTTTGCAACTCACGGCCTTTTAAGTCGAGGTGCTGTAGATAGAATCATGAAAAGCCCGATTCGTGAATTAGTAATAACTGATACAGTGAGATTGCCTGAAGTAAGTTAAAAGAATTTTTTAAATTGCGCTCAGAATTTATGTTGCGAAAAATTGCATATTGTATCTGTTAGCAAATTGCTTGCAGAAACAATAAAACGCGTGCATTTCAAAAGACCTTTGTCAAATTTACATAGAGACGAGTTTTTTGACTCTATGATGTCAAAGACTAACACACAACAATAGGCACTAAGAGTTTTCCATTATGCTACGGCGCTCATTGGATACCGTAAAATTAATAAAATGCAAACCTCAAGCGGCACACATTTGCTGTGCAATATTACCAAATTCTGATGATGAAGAAGAAAGTCATCATATAATTAATAAAGAGAGGAGCAAATTTACAAATCGGATTCTTAATTGCATATTCAGCAATACCAAAAAGAAAGGTTATACGTATTTAAAAGAAAGTACTCAGGAAACTTCAAAGTAGCAACCAATCATTTTATGGACTGTGAAAAGCATTTTAAATCTTATTACATATCATTAATTTACAATGCTGATTTATTAAAGACGTTGTTTATTTTATAAAAAAAATATTCACTAAAACCCAAATACATAGAATAGGTAAGACATTATTTTTTTTTTTATATTCTTAAGATATAAATCTCACTTTACAATATCTACTTTTAATTTGAACTCTCTAAATTAATCCATTGTCCCAAATTAATAATACCAAATTAATAATATCAAATTAATAATACCAAATAAAATATATTAAAAATTAATAATACCAAATTAAATATATAAAAAATTGATTATCCCAAATCTAGATTTTATTCGTTCTAATAGTTATTAAGATTTATTTTATTTTTTTTTTTTTATAATTGATGTTGTAAAAATAAAAATTGTTGTGAAGCTGAACGTCCATTTAAATTTCCTGCAAAACTACCTGAAGATCTAAAAAAACAATTTTTTAAATTATTAAATACCCTGCAGTAACTATTTTACTAGTTTCCGTAGTTATAGGCCCAAAATTACTATGTCCCTAATTTAAAATAATTTAAAAAAAAAAATAACCTTTCCATCTAATTTTAAAATAATATCATGATATTTTAATAATGATAGTCTATGAGATACTGTTATTAATGAAATTCCTTTATTTTTACATAAACGATATAATTGCCCTTCAACATCAGAACTAACAGCAGATGTTGCTTCATCTAATAAAATAATAAAGAAAATCTATAAAAATCCAAAAGAATTTTTTAAGAAAGATTTTTTTGAAAAATTTTTTAAAAAAGTTTTAAAAAATTTTTTAAAAAAGTTTTAAAAAAGTTTTTAAAAAAGTTTTAAAAAAGTTTTTTTTAAGGTTTCTAAAAAAGTTTTTTTTAAGATTTTAAAAAAGTTTTTTTGAGGATTTTAAAAAAGTTTGTTTTTAAGATTTTAAAAAATTTTTTTTTTTTTTTTACCTAGAATTGCAAATATAGGAGAATGATAACATAATCGTGCAATTGCAAGTCGTTGTTTTTCACCACCAGATAGATCATCTTGCCAAAACCGCCTATATGTAAAAATTTTTAAAAAATCTTAAAAATAAATTTACCAAGTATTCCATTTTCGACGATTATAACGATGTAGAAGATAATCCAAATGAACATTATTTAATAATTCTTCTAAAATCTAATTAAATTATAATTTAAATTAATACCATATCGTTTAAACCTTTATTTATAAAATCTTTATATGTATCAGGATAAATTATTTGATCTCTTAAAGTTCCTAATTTTGAATTTTTTTCTAATAGATTTACCATATGGCATATAAGGTCTTTGTGGTATATAAAATAATGAATTTGCATTTGGTTTAAACAATTCTCCTGAGAAGAGGTTTTCAAATAATTTATATATATACCTTTATATAAGGGCCATAATTCTCCTAATATACGAAATAGAGATGATTTTCCTGAACCATTAGGACCAAATAAAAATAAATGTTGTCCTCTAAATATTGAAAAGTTTAATGATTCAATTAATATTTGACCTTCTGGTGTTATAATGGGGACCTAAAATATAATTTATATATTATTTTTTTTATTTACATCTTTAAACTCAATATGATCACTTATAATTATATTTCCTTTTTTATAATTATTCTAATATTATTAATAAATAATATTTATTTTTTACTTTATTAATTGACTTTTCTGATGTTGTAAATAATATTCCTTTATCAATATCATTTAAAGTACGTAAAAAATTACATACTAGAGATGAAAATGCTAATTAAAAATAAGATTAATAAAAAAAAAATTTACCTGCCGAAGAATGTAATTGTTTATGTGATGATACAATTTTACCAATAGCTTTTGCCAAATTTATTAAAAGTGATGAATTCTTAATATAATCCTAAAAATTTGTAAAAAAAATTTTTTTTTCAAAAACTTTTATTTAACCTGAGTAATTTGAGATGCTCCAATAATTTTTGTTTTAAAAACAGGTAATGCAACAACAGCATATCCTATAACAAAAGCACCATATTTGACTAATAAAGAATCCATTGCACCAAATGCGAAACGGCTAAAAAAAAAAAATAATAATAATAATTAATAGTTTCTCATATTATTTTTAAACTTAATATTTTTATAATAATTTAATAAAATAAATATTAGGGTATGAAAATTTTACCTCCACATTATTCGACGTATATGATTAGTGATCCTTTTAAATGATGAAGCAATAACTTCTCTTTCAAATAAATTACCTCTGAAAATAAATGATGAAAAAAATAAATAACCTGTAAAAAGCAATTTCTTCAGAAAAAGAAACTATTAAATTATGACAACCAGAATAATCAGCTTCAAGTTTTTGTTCAATTGTTGCAAGTTTAGAAAAATTAGGTGATGCTAATTTTAAAATTATTGCACTTGCAATATACCAACACATAATTAAAAAAGGCCCATTAAAACCAACTGATTCAATTAATACTTTCGAAAGAAGTATAATATCAAGAAAAGGTTTTGTAACAGATGTCAGTAATGATGATATATGTTTTGACCAAAGATTAATATCATGTGTTATACGATGTGAAGGTTGTGATATTCTCAAATCCAACTGACACATCTAAGATAAAAATATAATGTTTACGGATTTTTCATACCTGATAAAAAACTCTTGCTTTTAAATATTTAGAAACACATACTCTAGTAAGTCTTTCCCTTAATTGTAAAGATAACAAGTTTTCTAAAAACTCAATCAGAGAATTTACAATAGCTGCAGGAAAACTATAAAGTATAAGTACACTTAATCGACTTAAAAAAAATTTCCAATTACGATCAACTATTCCTCTGACTACCGACCCTAAGAAAATAATTATGAGACACAAGTAAACGTTTCCTTAGAAAAACAAGATGGGTATATTTCTTTAAAAAGAAGAATTAAATCTTCTAAAAATTCTTGACCTAATTTTATTTTTAAAATGAAATATTTTAGTTTACTTTTTTTTGGATCAGAATCTGAAAATTCACCCACTTTCAATAAAATTCCAGATTGTTTCGCAGCATCTTCAACAAATAAATTTTCTTTTAATTGTGTTTTATGGGTGCGTAATTTTCTCCTTATTATGTAAATAAGAGTCAATGCCGTCAAAATTATAACACATTTACGTTTTTTCGAAAATTTCAACATTCGAGAGAAAACTAGCAATTTGCCACGCAATTCTCAAGAGCAGACAAACGCTTGCCGCCAATATATTGGACGCAATTTTTTAGCGTGACGCTTGCAATGGCATCGAGAGCTTCATGACTCAAAAATGCTTGATGGGACGTGACAATAACATTTCTCATATTCGTAAGTCGAGTCAGTAGTGCATCTTGTATGACACCCGAACTTAAATCATTGAAGAAATATCTGAATAAATGAATGAATAAATTCACAAAAAATTACCCTTGCTCATTTTCGTAGACATCAAGAGCGGCGCCACCCATTCGTCCTTGTACGAGTGCTTCAACGAGATCTTTTGTATTGATCAATTTGCCTCTGGAAGTATTAACAATGATGCAATGCGGTTTCATCATTCCCAACGTCTCCGAATTGACGATGTAAGTAGTGCCCGGAGTCAGAGGAGCATGCAATGAGATGAAGTCCGATTCTTTGAACACCCTGTCTAATGTAACGTAAGTGACCTCAGGTCGGGCTTTTAGAGCTTCACATTCGAAAACATCATACGCCAAGATTTTGCACCCATAACCGATAGCAATATTGGCGAAACATTGACCGATTTTTCCGGTGCCAATGATGCCTACAGTCTTTCCGTGTAAGTCGTAACCAACGAGACCATCCAAAGTGAAGTTGGCATCACGGACTCTGTTATAGGCCTTATGCACGTTACGGTTGAGTGTTTGTATAAGAGCCATTGCGAATTCAGCAACAGCATGAGGCGAATATGCTGGAACTCTTACGACGGAAACTCCCAATTTCGAGCATTCGTCAAGATCGATCATGTCAAAGCCGGCGCACCTTAAAGCAATGAGCTTTATATTAGCCTTATGTAATTCTCTGACAACATCAGCGGTTACTTTATCGTTTACAAAACAACAAATTCCGTCAAATTTGTCGGAAGTGAATTGATTTACAGTTGTTGAATTTAAGGGACAATTGAAATGAACCAACTCGATTTGAGATTCCAGATTTTCACGTCTCAAAACTTTGTCGAAAGATTCAACGTCATATATTTTAGATCCAGCAACAGCAACACGGAAAGGCATTTTGGAAAAATGTAAAATGATTTACTGATAAACTCTGTTCCTTTTTATGTTTGGGACATATAATCTGGGATATTATTAAAATAAAAACAATTTGCAAGTAATTCGTTTAATGATTCATCTGACACCCGACTCCATAAATCATCTTCATTAATTAAATTGTTTTGTTCATTACCTCCAAGAAGTCTTGATGATTCTAAATAATTAAAACGCGCTGTATAAAGAAATTCGAGTGCGGGAATTTCTAAAAAAAAACGAAAAAAAAAATTTTTCTTACCTGCACTTTTTTCTAATATTTCTGATGTTGGATTTCTTTCATTCTTTGATAAAACAAAACCAAATTTGATTGCTTAAATAATAGTATCTTGATACATTTTTTTACTCACTTTTTGATGATATTTCTTTCAATATATTTTCTATCCAAATGTATGTTTCGGGATCACTCGAATTATTATTCATATTATAAGTAGACGATTTAGAAATATCATTTTTATCGATACTAACAGACCATATAATACAAGAATTATGACATAGTGACAAATCAGAATTATTTTTTGTAAACGCTGAATTGATATTTGCAATATCCTCTTTCAGAAGTTTCATACATAATGCAATTTCTCCTGGAAATATAGCTCGAACAGATGGAATGGAAAAACAATTTTTACAAGATGGGAACTCCTCAATAGCAGGATGATTTGTGCTTATTGGTTTCAGCTCTGATCCACAATTCAAAACCATGAATTCAGATTCAGCAGAAGCTGTCCCAAAATTATCATCATCTTTAATTTGAAAAACATTTTCTTTCAGAGGCTCTAGAATAATTGAAGAGCCTGTACGTGCTGATTTTGATATTCTTAACAAGCATTTTGACCATAATTGTTTCATATTATTTTCATTTTTTATAATAAACAAGCTCCCGCCTTGCAAACATACATCTCCTGTTTGACCGGTCATTTTCGTGAGACGTTTGAAAGCTTTTAACGCCGTTGCCACCGAGACTTTTTCTGTTGCAAAAGACGCTGAACTTAATTGCAATGTTGTTAATGTCAAGGTCAATTGAGATACAGCAATACCGAGTTCATCCATACACCATCTCAAAATTGTCGTATTCGATACATCTGACAATTGAGTGTTAGAAGAAGCAGCGCTAGTTCTATCTCTACGAATAATATTATCATCTCTATTTTGATCATCAATCGTTACTCCATAATTGTGAGATTCGTCAGCAGCAGCAGCAGCGTCGATGGGAGATATCATCGTGAAGCTAGAACGACTCCTTTCTGATGATGCATAGCTAAATCTGCGTCGTGATTCACGAACGCATTTTTGTTGTGCGTTAGTTCCAGTCGCTCGGAAGGATCGTTGTTCGAGTATACCTATTCGTTGCCAGATACGTTTGAGAGTATCTTCAACTAAAGCTACAGATTGTCGTGCTGCTGAATCTCTATGCCGACAACAAAGAACACATATTTCCAAAGGTCGTAATAATGATTCAATTTGTCTTTGTATACATAGAAGACAGTGTACTTCATTTGAATCAAGTCGAAGTGTAGGAGGTTTCAATAGATCAAGTAATTTCTTACTTAGTTCATATGCACCTTAACAGAATTTTTTAAATTACATTTATTCTTACCAGCAACAATCTGACTCGTAGAAGTTACTGCTTTCACTGTACCTGCCACTAATGCAGCAGCCATTATTACATATTATGCGGCAGCTTTGTCCCATAATAATGTGTCACTTATATTTTTTTTTCGGCGCAAAAATCACCAATCTCAAAAAAAAAAAAATTACAATAAAAAACACATTTTAAATTCTTGGGACAATCAATATATTAATTAAGATAATTCATAATTTATTGGGACATGAATCTAGAGAAAATTTAATTAAAAAATTAAAAACTAACTGAAAGCTTTTTAGCTAATCTAATCACCCTTTAAAGAAGGTTTCAATCTCTGAAAAAAAATAATTTTTTATTTTTGGTTTACTTGATTTTTAATTTTTCGCATTCGTTCATCGATTTCTGTTTTTGATTTTTGTGCTAATGGATCAAAAGACACCAACTAATTATTTAATAGATATTTTTATAACTTACTGAATCCCGACCAGCATCCAATTCATAAGCCTTTAAAAAAAAATTTTTTTTTTTTTTCAAACTTACTCTAGCAGAATCAACAGCCCATTTTAATCCTAATCCAGTATACCAATTATTATTATTATCTTCTTCTTCTTCTTCTTTTTTTTTATTAACATTTTGGGACATTCGTAATCTTTTTTGAAATTGCTTTATTGCTTCATCAGTCTAAAAAATATATAAAAAAAAAAATTAAACTTAACATTAATATCCTGTTTTTGATGAGATCTTTGTCGACTTCTAGTAACTAAAAGTCGACGTCTTTTTTCCTGGGAAGAAATTTTTAAAAAAATAAGATTTTTTTTTACATGTTCTGATAATAAATCTGCATCTTGGACACGATTAGCTTCATCTAGATTTTTTTGTGCAGTTCCCTAAACAAGATTTTTTTTTAAATCTTACAGCTCCTTGTTTAAATGTAAGTAAATCTAATTTGGATCTTTTTTCATTTGTATCATCATCATTATTATTTGATGATGATTTTAGTAATTTTTTTTTTTTTTTTTCTGAAATTACTGATTCATTTTCTAAATTAATTGATTTATTTTTTAAATTTTTTGTGTCACTTTCTAAAATCTCTAATTGATCTTCTTCTGAATTTGATTTAATTGAGTTTTCAAAATTTTCTAATACTTTTGACTCATTTTGCGCTATTTGTTGTTCTGTATTTTGAAGTTTTTCTGCAACTCTTTTTTTCAATTCCTTTAATTTTTTTTGACGAGATTCTTCATTATTTTTTTTTTTTAAAATTTCTTCTTCAACATTTTTCATAGATGAATTTTTGGAAATATTCATTTCATTATTTGATTCAATCAACAAATCATTTTTATCAATAACTTCTTCTTCTTCTTCATCAAATGAAAGTAAATTTTTTTTTCTATTTATATAAATATTAATCAGATCTTACTTCAATAAAAGTGATTGTCTACCTTTTATTTTAGTTGTTATATTTTTAGCTTCTATTTCACGTTTTTCAGCTTCTTCTTTAAAAGTTTCAATTTGAAGTGTTCTAGATCCCTTTCTAATATAACATTCAATTTAAACTTACTGGTCGAGGTAACATATCATTGAAAGGATTGTGTAAAATCTAAAAATGTTTTAATAAAAATTATTTTAAAATTAATATTTTTTTCATACATCAATTGTTAAAATTTTAGGTGGTTCTATAGGACGACTAGTCTTAGAATCAATTGGACATTCTGCTAATGATAGAAGATTATATAGTGAATTTCCTGTAACCTGAAAATTATAAATTAAAAAAAAATTTACTTTTCCAAATAATGTATTTTTTCTATTTAAAGAATCCGCTCTTGATAATGTTATAAAAAATTGACTTCCATATTTTTTTTCAATTTTAAGTTCTGGATCTCTTTCTTCACTTTCTGGATTTAAACTTGCTAATCCCACTAAACCACGATAACGATACATTAATCTTGAATGTATTTCCGTTGGAAATGTTTCATTTCCTTCATATATACTACAACCACCTTAGAAAAATATTGAAAATTAGTTTTAAGAAAATTTAATAAAAAAGAATCAAAAAAATTTAATTAAAAAAAAAAAAATAATTTAAATTTAATACCTAGCCCTGTCCCAGTTGGATCACCCCCTTGTACAATAAAATCTTTTATAATTCTATGAAATATGGATTTATTATAATAACCATCAAGACATAATTGAAGAAAATTACGACAAGTTTTGGGACATTCTTTTGACCATAATTCAATATCAATAGGACCATGTGTAGTATTCAAAATTACTTTACCATTTGTTGGTGGTTCTAAAATATAGACTTCTGACATTTTTTTAATGTGACTAAAGGTTCAATAGCGGAAATGAATTCTTTTGCACCTAATTTATTTATAGGTGATATACAAGAAGCATGGAATATACAAAATCTAATTGATTCAAATTTTACTACCATTATTTCTTGTGGCAAAGAATGTGATAATAATTGGTGTAATCATGGTAAATAACTTTATTCAAAAAAAAAAATTTAATTTAAATTTTTTTTTTCTTAAAATGTTTTAGATAGATTATTAAATTCTGAAATAATTCATGAAGATAATTTAAATGATAATTACAAAATTAAGCATTTACAATTAAATATTGAAGATTCAATTGAACAAAATATATTACAATATTTTGATATTGTTTTAGAGTATGTTTAAATATAAAAATTTTTTTTCTTAGATTTATAAATACGAGACTTTTAGAAGATAGAAATGGAAATATATTGATTCATTGGTAAAGTTTTTATTAAAATTTTTAAATTAATTTTTTTAATCATTAGTTGGGCGGGTGTTTCACGTTCAGCTACATTAAGTATTGGTAAATATATCTGAAAATTGATTTTTTTTTCGCAGCTTATTTAATGAAGTACACCAAAAATGATTATCGAACATGCTTAAATAATTTAAAATCAATTCATCCACAAGCATGTCCTAATCGTAATTTTCTAATGCAATTGTCTTTATGGTCAGATAATGAATATAATGTATCGGTATGTTTTTTAAAAAAAAAAAATATTTTTTTTTAAGAATATATCTAGTGATAAAATTAAATTTTATTCAAAAAAAATATCAAAGGATTATGGTAATTAATTATTTCAATTAATTTTTAGAGAATAATTTTGAAAATAAAGAAAATTATTCTTATAGCTGCAAGTAAGAAAAATAAAATAAAAATAATTAGAATATGTCGGAGATTTTTATTTAACGATAGTCATATTATTAAATGTGAAAAAAAAATAAAGTCTAATCAAAAATCATTTAATTCACGTAATGTAAGTTTAAAAAAAAATAAAATAAAATATAGAATAATAAACCAATAAATATTTGTACTTCTTTATTTCTTGAACCAATGGATTGGATGGGTAACCTTGTAAGATAAATTTATATATTTCCCTTTTTTTTTTTAGACTACACAAACAGGAAAACTTTTTTGTAATAATGATAAGGTATATTAAAAAAAAAAAAATTATGTTAGTGTCATACAAAATTGGGAGGTTATTCATGGCATGGCTTAAGATGTTCTTGTGGTTATTTACAAACTCCGGCATTTCAAATTCATCAATGTCGTATAGATCGTATCCCTATGCAATGATTATCACAGAGATTTAATATTATCCATTTTATTATGCCCATGATATGTTAATTAAATCATAAAGTTTATATTTCCATGAATCATCAACACCTAAAAAATTAAAAGCATAATTAAGTCCAGCAGTTGAATAATTATCACAAAGAAGCATTCGTTGACAACGAAATCGACAAAGATCAATTCTTAATATAATATTTTTTTTTGATGATTTTTCTCCATATTTTATTTTTAATTCTTCTATTTTATGAATTAATGTTCGAAATGTAACAATATTACATAATGCTTCTTCAGTCCCAATATTTAATTCAAGATTTGGATCTAAAAATAATAAATTTTTTATTTTTTTAAATTTTTTTAAAAATTTTTTTTAAAATTTTTTATTTTTTCTTACGTATATGGGCTAAATAAGCGTGAAACATCTCATGAGCAATAATTGAAATTAATATATCTATCTGTAATCGATGACAAATTTCAATTTCAAATATAAATTTATTTTTTTTTTGAAAACGACCAAAAATAATTTCTTCTCCCCAAGAAGTATTAGCAGCTAAATCAGTTGTTAAGACTTTACAAAGATTATGTATATTTACAAAATGAATATAAAGTAATGGCTTATTTGTAGAATTAATTATATTCATATCTGTAATTATTGTAAAATAATCCTTTATATTTATACAAATTATTTTATCATTTTTTAATATATTAATTGCTTCTTCAATAATAAAATTAAGGTCATTAAATGTTTCAGCTAAATCTGAAAAGAAAAAATTTTTTTTTTTTTTTTCTCACTACATTCATGACATTGTTGACAGATAGATAAAGTTTTTCTATTAGGCTGTTTACCGATAATCAAATCTCTGATTAGAAAATTTTTTTTTTTTTAAACTTACGAATTTCTATTTATGAAACTTGGTCTTTCACATAAAATACATCTAGGTAAGCATTTTGCACAATATTCGCAAATTGCTTCATTTTTCCATAATGGATGACATAATGTAATTTCTTTAATTAATTTTTTACATGATATGCAATTTTTTTTTTTAATTATTTTTAAATTTGTTATATGTGGTTCGAGCTCTTGGCTTAAAGTATTTTTTTCCTGCATTTTTATGAATTCTTTGCATGTAATTTCCGCCAAATTTTTTAGAATTTTTTTTTTTCGTCAAAATATATATTTTTAATTTTCAATAAATAATTTTAAATTATTTTTTCATCATTCAAGATAATTTTTATTAAAATAAAAAATATCAAATAAAAATTGATTTTTTAAGCGTACTTTGGGACAACGGGTATTAAGTTGAATTAATTTCTTTCAGCAAATTTTAAAAAAATATTATAGTGAGAAAAAATAAATTTAAATTAAAAAGCATCATATAAATTTATTTTTCTTAGTTAGTTTCTTTTGGACTTTAATATAGAGAAAAAAATTACATGATAATTGTGGATTGCCATCTAATTGAATTTTTTTTATTCTTTTAAAATTACTTGTTTATGATTTTCATTTATTTTTTTTTATTTAAGAATGTGATAGGTTTTTCAGAAATAGAAATAGTAAATTCGAAAAATCCTAATGTTTTGAAACAAGTTATTGAGGGAGATTTGTATGTGGGGTCGGGAGCTAAACTTTTAAAAAAAACATTTGGCGTTAAAAGTGGCGGTATATGCACATCTTGCGACCTATGGCCCCAAATAAGTGATGGTACTTATGAAATACCATATAAAATTGAGGATGAATATACGAAAAAAGAATTGTCCCAAATAAAATGGGCTATGGATTACATATCTCGAGTTACCAATTTAAGATTTGTCCCCAAAACTGATCAATTCAATTACATAAGAATTTTTAATGGTGAAGGTTGTTATTCAGCACTTGGAATGGTTGGCGGCGGTCAGCCTTTATCATTAATGAGAACGTCAAAGGCGAATTCAGCGCATTGTTTACATAAGCATGTGGTCCTTCATGAATTATTGCATGCTGTAGGTTTGGGACATGAACATCAACGTCCCGATAGAGATGCTTTTCTGAATGTTTTATTAAATAATGTAAATTCAGAATGGAGAGATCAATTGAAGCTCCTCGACTTCTTAGATGGGGGAAGTATCACTGATTATGATTATATGTCTATTATGCATTATTCGTTAAGAAGCTTCGCAAACAAAAATGGTGTAACTCTATTACCTAGAGACGAACGTTATACAAGCTATTTAGATAAAAACCGTTTATTACTCACAAGTTGCGATATTTACGAGCTGAATGTTATATATCCCGGCTCCAAATTACCTGGTCAATGTCGTCCAGGAGAAATTTATGATGCGATCGAACCAACAGAACATTGTATCAGAACTCTTTCTACAGAAGCTTGTAAACAAATTTGTGACAATAATGGAAATAATTTTATCGAAAATGATGATCGAGAATATTGCCAATTTATTGGTGGTGGACGATATCCCCCTCTAAATATGAAAAGTGCACTACCTGCTGAAATTCCAAAGTCTGATATCGGAACACCTGTCATTGGGGCAGATGGGCAACCTTATTGTGATGTCCCATTACCTTTATGTCGTCAATTAATTTCAGAGTCCCAAACAAATTCTTATTCAGATAAATTGAATTGTGAATATCCTTGCAGAATATTATGCAATTCTAGTTTGCCTTGTGATTTGCCTGGATGTTATATATCTCAAATTGTGAAAAAAGAAAATCGTTTGTGTGAATGTATAAATATTAGTTCTCGTAGGCATTATATCATCTCAAACGAACGATGTCAAGAATTGTGTGCATTATGCCATCAGAAAAATTCTGATGAATTTGATTGCATTGCTTACGAATTTTTATGCATTAAAGAAAATAAACTTTAAGAACTGACATGTGTCATTTCTGTATCTGTTGTCTTTTCAGCTTCGATTGATTTTATAACTGACAATATATGCTCTTCACTCACTGGCTCAACACCTGAAGGTTTTGCTACGACAAGCTCGATATTAACAGAGTTGCTTTGACCAGCTTCAACAACTTCTAATAATGCTCTTATAGCCAAAATAATTGCAGAATCACAGTTCAATGACTCTTCTATATTTTTCTCTAAATATTCCTGCACTGATTTTGCATTACGGCCTATAGCTTGTGCTTTCCACGATGTCAATATCCCGTGAGGCTCTGTTTGCATCAGTCCCGGTTTCCCATCAGTCGTGAAACCCGCTACGAGTGTACTTATCCCAAATGGTCTTCTACCTCCGCGAATAGTGTATTTTTGCTGAACACCGCCTATGTATCTTGCAACGTAATCAACACTAGGTGCAACCTCCATGTTTAAACGATAACTCTGACACTCAAGTCTTGTCATATCAACAAGCACTCTAGCATCAGCCTGCAATCCCGAGAAAGCAAGTACAAGATTGTCATCGAGAATCGCAATTTTTTTTGCTGTCCGCGAATCTTGCAATTTTGCTGCTGCGCGTCTCTCAACTCCTAATACCACACAATCTGAGGCTTTGACTCCAACTACACATGTTCCTTTACGTACAGCTTCTGCTGCATATTCAACCTGTAATAGATGACCGTCTGGGCTGAATACTGTTAGGGCGCTATCGTACGACATCTCTTGCCTAATGTGCCTTTTAATTTAACAGAATTCAGAATGCTGTTTGGTATTGTACATTTAAAAAAAACCCTTTACGTTTGTGTTAAGATATAAAGTACAATAATGATTAAGTCTATTCTCTACTTTGCCTTCTTCTTAGGTCTTAACTGATTTGTCCTGCCACATTTCTTTTTTCTACAATTAGTTGCTTTCGGCGGTAAGCGAGCATAACATTTGCGGCATATCATTTTATCGCAATTATATTTGCGAGCCAACACTGCTAATGATGGCTCAATATCACCACCACGTAAACGTAAGACAAGGTGCAGAGTTGATTCCTTTTGAATATTATAATCAGATAGAGTACGACCGTCTTCTAATTGTTTACCGGCAAAAATCAATCGTTGTTGATCAGGTGGGATTCCCTCTTTATCTTGAATTTTGCTTTTAACATTATCAATAGTATCGCTAGGCTCCACCTCAAGAGTTATAGTTTTACCTGTAAGTGTCTTTACAAAGATCTGCATTTTTTTTAGCCGAACAGGTGCGCGACTGTACAAGAACACAAAATATTTTTGTTTGAGGTACACTGGGACATTTCGGGACGGTTGTTAGAAGATTAAAAAAATTAGTGAACTAAAATTGAACGTAATGATAATTGACATGAATTTGAAACTTGCAAACCATCGGCATTTAATTTTTCAATTGTTTCTATAAGTGCGGCTGCCTTGTCCTGATACATTTATTTTTTTTGAGACACACTTACAGGCAATGACTCAATTTCAATTGATTTTTTTACAACTAAACATTGTGTTGCAACTTCTACCAATCTTGGTAAACAGATAATTAGTTCAGAATGATCCCAACGATTTTTTAAATTGACATCAGGAAACAAACTAGCACAAATAAAAAATTTTTTAATTCTCACTTATGTTCTAGAATTCGATTCCATGCAATATCATATTTATTCATACAAGAAGCTTCAAATATCATCACTATTGTTCTAGCTGTACGTAAGAGCTGAAATATTGGAGCAAGATCTTGAATCTATTATTGATAAGTATATAGTGATAATAGTATTACCTCTCCTGCTTCTAATCGTCTTTGCAGAATTGAAAAAAATTTCTTAGCAATTTGTTGTTCTTGTAAGATTATCTCATTAGGAGATGACATATGCGGAAATATATTAGAATCTGTAAATGCCTCGAATAAGAATTCTAAAAAAACAGTAAAAAATAAATTTAAATTATTACTCATTGCAGCTCTATCTTGACAAACAAGATAAGATAATGTTACAGCAGATAATAAACGTCCTTTATTTGCTGCATCTTCAGATAAAGATGCAACTAAATGATCAAATGTCTGAAATATCAAAAAATTTTTTTTTAATTAATTACCTCTCTTGCTTCTGTTTTATATTGTGTAGAATCTTCATCAGTCCAACTTGGAGCAGTTAATGTTTTAAATAAGATACCACCTTTACATGCACCATCATTAGAAACAACTCCAATAATTAATTCTAATAATTTTTGATCTTCAAATAAATTGGTTTTTATATTATTTAATAATGTTGAAAGTACTGCTGGACGCATAGCTCTTGGTAATAACTAAAAAAAAAAAAAAAAAAATATGTGCTTACTTCACACCATTGAATACCTTGACTTATTGGGACTTCACGTAAATTATTCTCAAATACAGGATTTAATGATATTGAACCATTAATTGAATTATTTTCAGGAAAAAAATTTGCGCATAAGGAACTTTTAGAACCACATATATTATATTGTGCAAGATAAGTTAGCCATTGTAAACAAATAACCTAAAAAATTAAAATTTTTAAAAAAAATTAAAATTTTAAAAAAAAAATTAAAATTTTAATTTAATTTTAATTTTTTTTTTAAATTTTTTTTTTAATCTTACTGAAAGTTGTGGCATAGAATGTGATATCCAATCAATAGCAGCTACAGGACATAATACAAATGATGATACTTTTATAAAAGCTAATGATGTAGAACCTTCATAATGATAAGGACCAGAATTAAGAATACGTGATTGTAATTTGATTATATCATCAATTAATCTTGTATCAGAACGATTACTAATTAATGTTAAATTATACCATACAAAATCTTCAGCTGTTGCATTCTTAAAAAATTTTAAAAAAAAAAAAACTCACTGGCATAAGTGTACGTATACTTATAGTATTGTTATTATCAGTTTGTAAAAATGCAGTTAATAATGAAATAATAGAATTGTTATTATTATTTTTCTGTTGTCCTAATAAATCATACATTTTTTCAATTAACATATTAATATTTTTATTATCTTTTTTATTAATATAATTTGAATCATGTTCACCAAAAATAATATCATTATTAATAAGAGATGATCTAGTTGTGTTATATAATTTATTATATAATAATTCTGTTATAATTAATATAAATTCTAATTCATTATTTTTATTTAATTCAGATATTAAATTAATAATTTTATTTAAACTTAATAATGAACCACAACGATATGACCAATAAATTAATTGCCAATAATGATTTATTTCTGAAGGAAAATAAATATTTTTTTCAGTTTTGCAAAATTCACAAATATAATTAAATATCTTATCATCATCATTATTATTTAATAATTCTTTATTAATTCCCAATTGATTAATTATTTGTCCTTTACATAAATCTTCTAAAGAACGTATACAATTATAAATAGTTATTTTTAAATCATTAATTGAATTTCCTGATTTCATACGACGACCACATATATTCATTAAAATTAACCATACTTCACCACAAATATTTTTTAAGTCTGGTTGTGAAATTAAACTAGATAAACTTAAATTAATTATTTCTTGTGTATCAATTTGTCTTGTAAATAATGATTTTCTTAAAATATTTAATAATAATCTATCATTTGCTGTCATATTAGGAGGTTTATTTAATATATCATTTATAATATTCTTTTCATTATTTATTATATTATTATTATTATTATTTATTTTTCCATTTATTCCTCCCCATGTTGTATTTAGATTTTGTTGAAATTCATTTAAATTTTTTTGCCATTCAGAGTATTCAGATTCCCATAATTCACAACCTTCAAGTCTAAGTGCATCATTAACACTTTCATTAATCAATGTTTTTAAAATATTATCATATTTGATTTCTAAGAAACTCCAAAGAGTATTATTATAATTTAGATCTGAAATTAAAGAATTATTATTATTTAATTTATTATTATTATCAATTAATTCTAAACTTAAAGTATTTATACGTAATTCAAGATCTTTATAATCTTTTCCCAAAACATGTTCTTCATCTTGAAATTCTTGTAAACTTAATTTTTTTGTATCTATCTCAGCTGATTGTTGTTGTCTTAATAAATTATTTTTGCATATATTTATCAAATCTGGTAGACTACGTGTTATTGCTTTTTCATCACTTCTTAAAAGACGTCTTCGATAAGATCCTAGACTTGTAGACATTATCTGTGACTAAATACCTGTTCTTTTAAAAGATTTATGCGTATCCAATATTTTAAATTATTTAATTTTTTTTTATTTTTTTTTTCTAATTTATGATTTTCTTCATTGAATTCTTCCAATATTATCTGAAAATTTTTTATTTTAAAATATATATTAATTGTTATTTTTTGATTTATTTATTTTTCCCACCTTTGGATGTTTACCATCCAATATATAAACCTCATTAATTTGCCAAATTTCATCATCCAAACATTCATTCACAAAATTATTAATATTTTTTTTAATTTTGTGATTCTGTATTCTAATAAAATTAAGATGTTTTAATTTTATTTTCTTAAAATTTTTACAATTTTTTTTTAATAATTGTAATGTCAAATTTTTGGATCTAATTATAGAAAAAAATATTCTTTAAACATACAATTTATGATATTCATCATGATAATATAATGTTACATGTAATAGAACATTTGTTAATATAAAAACCTAAAATTTAAAAAAATTTAAAGAATTACTTTTATAATATTTAATTGGTTTTTTAAATCTTTATTTTCTAAAATATGTATTGGTGTCCCAATTATATTATATGGCCAATTAAAATAAATTCCCTGTATTAATGGTGGTATATTTGGGACTATATTTGAATAATTTTGTATTAAACATTTTAAACTTAATAAATATGTATTTATAATAAAATTATTTTCTTGGGACAAAAGATTTTTTAAAAAATTTTTTAAATTAATATAATTTGAATCATTAAAAGATGTTATGATATTGAAACTGATAATTATTTATTATTTTATTGAAATCTTACGGAGAACAATTTTTTAAAATAATAATATTTTTATTATAATTATTATTATGTTCAATGCCATTTATAATTAATGACATACCAGGAACTAATTTGTCCCAAATATCAAAAGATATCTTAATAATAAATATTAAATTTATATCTTACTTTACGTAAAATAACAATTGCACTATTTTTAAGCATACCCGAAATTAATTGGATATATTTGTTTTCCCAATTTTTAAATAAATTATTTTTTTTTAATAATAATAATTCATCATAAATATATTTTAAATAATTAGTATCAATAATAAATAAAGTAGTTTCTGAAATAATTGATGCATCTTCTTCTTTATTTAAATCTGAAATATCAATTTCATTGATTAAGTAATTTTTTTTATTATTTAAATATATTCTTCCATTTATTGGATATTTGTGTAGAAGTACACCTTTCAAATATGGTAGTTTTAATAGAGTTTTTTTCAATTCTAATTAAATTAATTTAATTTTATACTTACGTGATAATTTTGGTATTATGTATTTATTAAATCCAAGTTTTGGTTTTTTATTTGAATTTGATCTGAACATAATTTGTCCCAAAATACCAATAAGACATATTGAATAAGTAAACCATTTATTAATATCAAAACTCATTTTATTTTTGAAATTTAATTTAATTAAATCTATAGTACGTATTATTGTACCAATATTAATTAAATTATTATTTATTGATGTCCCATTAATTATACCTAATGTTCCAAGATTATAACCATCTGTTACAATCAGAAATATAATTTTATTTTTTTTATTATTTAATAATATATTTTGTAAATTAATAGTCAGATCCAAATTATAGTTCAAAAATGATTCGATTGATATACATTCCAAAAAATCTATTATAATTAATTCCATAGAGATTGTACTTGAAATATCATCTGAATAAAATTTTTTTTTAAAATATTTTTACCATTAAAAATTTGATTTAAAATTGATTTTTTTTTATTTAATTGATAATTAATTAAACGATCATTTAAACGGCGTATAAATAAATTTAAATATAATTTTTTTTTATTTATAAAAATAAAAAATAATGTTAATATATATTGTGAAAATATAATCAAAAATGATAATTCATTAAATTTTTTTAAAATTACAATTTTTATTATATCAAAATTAATTATTTCATTATTTAATATTAAATCAAAATTATGATCCAATAAATTACTTATAAATTTTTTTTTTGAAAAATTTAAATTAATTAATTGATTTTTTTTTTTTGACATAATTTCATTGTCCCATAAATTACAGAATTTAATTTCTAAATTATCATATTTGATTGGTGTATTGAATTCAGAATCTGATATCAAAAGATCTTGTGTATTTATTTCAAAAAATTTATCCGATATCAAAAGATCTTGTGTATTTATTCCTTCTTTCATTACATTTTGAATTGGTGTTTTATATGTTATATGTCTTATGCGACGTCGTTTGAAAAAAGGACTAGGATATTTAACTTTATTTAAATAATTATTTAAATTTGTGAATTCATTATTATTTTCTAAATGCGATAGGTCGTTATTATCTGGTGACTCATATATATCTAAAGGTGGTGGATCTATTTCCTCATTTTTTTCATCACCAGAATTTTTATCTGAAATTTGATTTGAACTTTTATCTGAAATTTGAGTCATAAATTCTTGAGCTGAAATTTGAGTAGAATTTGAAAATGTCTCAATATTATCATCTTCATTAGATGATTCTGCGATTATTGGAGTTGCTTGTTTATGTGAAACATTAATTATTGAATTTTTTTTTAATAATGTTTGTTGTGAGTCATCAAATTTTGAATTTTCGAAAAATTGAAAATCTGATGATAATAATGTTTTAGCTGCCTCTATAGATTTACGTTGTGGTTTAATAGGACATTTAGTACCAGCATTCAAAAAACCATCAAAATTTTCTTGTAAATTATTTTTATTTAATAAATTAAATTGCAACATTTTATTATTTATTAATTTTTCTTTTTCATATATAGAATTTTTTATATCATTTGAATTATATACTTTATTTATAATTGGTATCTTTTCTGATGTTGAAGACAAATTATCATATTCAAATATGGACATAGCTTTTTTTAATGAGCTTCTTTTAGGACGTACTGCACTTTTTGTCCCAGCTGTACAAAATCCAAAAAATGATTCTGAACAATTCTCTACAGTACTATTGTTTTTTTGAGAGCCTGAACATTGTTGAGAGATTGGAATATTGTCTTTTTGAGATAACTTTGTAGAGCTAAAATGATTGGATGCATGATCATGGAATTCTTGAGTTACTATTGTTGTTAAGAGAAGAGGCGTCTTACCGAGATTTTCTTTTTTGCATGAATAATCTCTAGAAGCATCATGTTGGATTTCACACCGTATTAAAGCTTCTTTTGAAATCTGGAAAGTTTCTTTACATTTACTCTTAAATTCTCTATCTTTTGTCCTTCCAGACGCATCAGCAACGAACCTTTGCTTTTTATGCAATTTTTTTTGCATGACATAGACTATATCATGTTTGTAATGTAGTTATTTGAAGTTGCAGAAAATCATGAGCTATATAATTCGGAGTCTTTATTGAAAAAATTAAGGACACATTATGTGCCGCTATACATACATCATGCCCTCTGGATCTACAGATTTGATACCACACGAAATGTACTTCATGTGGTGAATGCCTGCAGCTACAAGAAAATTGTCTTCATTCCGAAGGCGCACGTCCGCGACAACTGTTTTTTGCGTCTGGAGCTGTATTTCAGCTTCAATTCGTAGGATTTCTCCGATTCTCGCCGGACGAAGAAAGTGAAATGAGTTAGAAACTGTTAAAACACCTCTTTGCATTGAATCTAAAACAGATGCTTGAAGTGCGGTAGCGTCTAACATTAGACTGCCACTGACTCCTGAGAATTAAGATGAGCATAAAATGCAATTACTTACCCGCATGAATGATACCGCCAGATAAGTGACACATTTCTTGTA
Organism: Ichneumoninae sp. B BG-2022a; assembly: GCA_030522725.1. NCBI lineage: Eukaryota > Metazoa > Arthropoda > Insecta > Hymenoptera > Ichneumonidae > Ichneumoninae sp. B BG-2022a. Next base: position 23,887 of record JAPYZD010001579.1, read on the forward strand.
GAATTCTAGTTTGAAAAAAGCAAACAACACCATTATTACTAACACGTTCAATAGTAAGATATGGCAATGTACATTGTTCTGATGAATTACTTTGTCTTGCAGCAAGCTCCCGACGATGTTGAAATTCTAAGAATTTTTTTTGCCATTGTGCTGATTGAAGTTCTATGGTCGATTTAAATCTACGGCTACAAGTGAAAATAGTATATTTTAGTTGTTTCATGTATAATGCATAATTTTGCATTTTGCAAAATCTATTTAGGGACTAGCTACTAATTTACGGAATCGTGATCGAAATTGCTCGTTTTCTTTCTATAAAAAAAAAAAATTTTTATTTATTTATTTCACCTACTTGCAACAATTTAATCTGCGTCTCTTTTTCACTTATCTGTTTTTCAAGTCCCAAAGTATCTATTTCTTTTTTTTGCCGTTCCTTAAAAATGTTAAATTTTTTCAAACTTACTTTTATTGTTTCTTCCAAAACTTTAATATGATCATCTAACTTTGTTTTGTCACCCGTAAGCCTTTATAGAATTTTTTTTTATATTAACTTACTCAGCATTAAATTGCATTAAAGATTGTACTTTAGATTCCAATAAAGACTGAGCTTTATCAAGAGCTATTATTAAAAAAAAATTATTTTAAAATACTTTTACCCAATGTTAGACTTTCTACTTTTCTTGTTAAACGATTTTTTTCAGTATTAGCGCTAGTTAAATCAGCTTTTAAAATTTTGATTGTTTTCTGTGCTTGAGAATAATTTTGTACTAGTTCAATTTCACGTGCTTGAGCAACAGCAAGTTGTTGTGATTGTTCAAGAACAATTGTCTCATCAACAACAGAATTAACCTATTTAAAATATTTTTTTTAAAATCTTACTTGTGGTAATGTTTTTTTTTTTAATTCATCATATTTTTTTTTGATGTATAGAAAATTATCTGTTACATCTTTACATTCAATTTCAAGTTTTTCAATTTTATTTTTTAATTTTTTCTGTAAAATAAATTAAAATTTTTTTTTTTTTACATCATCGAACTCTATAGAATTTTGTTGTGATAATGATGTCATTATATCTTCCATTTCCATCTAAAAAAAAAAATAAAAAACGCTTTTTTTTTTACTGTTTTTGTTTTATTTTCTAATTCAAGTTGTTTTTGTGTTTTCTCTAATGAATCAATACGTTTCCGCAATTCTTCAGTCTAAAAAAAAAAAAAAAAAAAAAAAAAAAAAAATTACCCGAAGTGAATCTTCATAAATTGAATTTTCTTGAACTTTAGTAAGCATAGAAGTAAATGGATCTAAATTTATTCAAAAAAAAAAAAATTACCTCCTCTTGAATTATTCGTTAATTTTGATTTTAATATGCGATGATCATTTCTTAATAATTCTAATTCTCGTACATACTTATAAATATTTTATTTTGAACATCAACATACTTTTTCAGATTGAATTTCTGCATTTCTTAATTTTATTTCAAGTTCTGCAACATGTGCTGCACGTTGAGTAATATCGAGAACTGAAGGGGTTGATTCTGAAAAAAAAAAAAAAAATTTTTTTTATTTTTTATTCCTACCATTACTTCCTCCTTGAATCAACAATTTTTGATATGCACTTAATGTTGCAGCAATATCTTCTTCTAAAGCATCTTTCTCCAATTGAGCTCTAAAAAAAAAATTATTTAAAAAAAAATTAAAAAAAAAAAATTATTTTTTTTTACCTATCTTTTTCTTTAGCATTTTTTTCAGCATGGTGTAATGAACGCTGAAGTTCTCCAGTTAAACGTTGAACCAATACAAAAAAATCTGTTACAATGGGAATGTCTCCAGAAATACCAGCCAATTGTTGACCTATAAAATTATTATATTAATTTTGAATTTTTACCCGCAGCAATGGCTACATTTTGTAAAAGTGTTGAATTTGAAACCCATTGTCTTCCTTGAAAACATCTTACTGTAAGAACAATTAAATCTCTTTGACTTCTTGTCATTGGTATTAATGAAAATTTTAAAGAATTATTTAATTGAATCTAAAAAAATAAAAAAAAAAAAAATAATTAAACCTCAAATCCTGATACATCATGAGGAGGTATTGTTATTTTTGGATAATCACCACTATAATTACAACTCCAATCTTCTAAATATCCAACATTAGACGGACCTTTAAAAAATTTTTTTTTTTTAATTTCACTAACCCGGCTTTACAATTTTTATTCCCTCAGATAAGACATTAAATATTAAATCACTTGAATCTGTATTTGAAGATTTCCTAATAATAGCAATATATATATATATATATATTCTACCGTGTTACAGGAAAACGAGTTCCTCCTAACGCTTAGGGAAAAAATTTTTTTTTTTTTTTTTTTTTTAAGCAACCTCTGTAGACCTGCAGTCCCATATACTTCATACTAAAACAACATAAATTGCTATATTCACCTTGTATTTTATCCGTATATGTCGCTTCGACGATTATTTTTGATGCTACATCATTTGCAGATAACTCGTATTCCCTATATATTTACTTATGATCGTCACACAACTCTTACGTTCCAAAAACGCCCACTATATTGACAGTCATTTCCCCAATTTTTCGTTTCCAGGAACATCTCAGAGGTACCGAAGATCCATTCTGACGACGTTTTCCAGAAGCTACTAGACGCCCTGCGCACGGGCCTGCCATCATTAGCTTTAAATTGAAATCGAATGAGTAATTTCCCCAAATGTGTGCATCGCCAGATGCAAGGGCAAGTCCTGTAGAGGGGACTGATAAGGGCTGTAATATAGATGATATGCCGCCATTTTTAGGACTAGATTGTTGATCTGATGATAATTTCTCATTATCTATTTTAATTTCAAATTGCGATAAACTTCCACCGCTGCGCTCATCACAAGTCCTTAAACCTGCAACTATGCTTGCCGCTGCCGCTTGCGCTGCAGACACAGCATGTTGGGAGAGCTGTTGGGTGCCAGCTGTGAGATGCTTTCCTAGACGATTGATAGTTGTGGGAGGCATTATACCGGACTTTAAAGCCCAAAAAAAAGGAGTCTGCACCTCCAGCTTTCACAAAAAAATTCTAGCAAGCAACTGTTAGTAGTGTTCCTGTTGTTTGATCTTCCACTATTTGCGTCAACATGCAAACAACTACAAGAAGGCAAACTATAATAATATTCTACTTATATGGGAGATGTCACTGGTATGTGGCGCCTATATCGTGCTTCTTGCGTCGGACGCTCTGCGACTGAAACCTCAATCCACTGGAAAAATTCATGTTTGTTTCTTAAAACTCACCCGCACTCCACGTGAATGCAAAAATCTTGGTGTCAGTGAGGTCAGAATTCTATCCCAAATATAGGCGGCCAATTCTTCCGCAGTGGAATGCATTATCGGCAAACACTGCGGGAATAGTAAAAGTTTTGCTTACCAGGCAATCAGAAATGGGCAGCATGAAATTCGATCCATCTTGCGTACTGGAGTTTGATTTCAGATTAATGCCGGTGGCAGCTTACGTTAGAAAAATTGAGGTTCTATCTTGCTTCATGACGAGGACGTCGCTTTTCATCGGAATTATGACATACTGGTCCAGACTCTGAAACATCACTACCACAACTGCCGTTGCGTTTTTTGTTTCAGGATCTCTCAGTAGAAGGACTTCTTACTTTACAAACCTCACGCGCGCTCTCTTTACAAATCGTGAAATCAACCACATAGCCATCGGGATTTATCCTGCCTCCAAGCGTAAGCGCGACAGTGTAATTATGGCCATGAAATCTCTCTCTAAATCCCTGATACGCAACAAAATGCGCTGCACTGAATTTGAGATCGGGGGATTGCACTTTGACACTGAATTCTCCCAGCTCATCTAAATTGTCTAAGTAATTATCTGATTCGAATGCGTGTTTCTGATAATCAGTATTGAGGGTACCAGATGTTGATCCATCTGCCACTGTTTTCAATAAGGCTTCTTGCTTATCTGTGTCTGCTAGCAGTAATCTCGTAGTTATTATCTGTTCTTCTTTACTATTCAGACTTGCTTCTGATTCCTCATCATCTGCTCGCGCGATAGAGCCAGCTGCCGCGGCTGCTGAATTCTGAGATACAACAGAGGCTGCGCCGCTTGTTTCTCTTAAATCTGTCAATCGGCTTATCCAACCAGATTGATCCAAGAAACCATGACCTCCTCCTATATCTCCGCCAGCGAAGGCAATTTGTTTGGCAGGTTGTGATATTGATGACACAACGGATCTAGGGCTTGATGGTGTACCCGCTGTAGCGACTCCTGAGCATACTGAATACGCGGCCATTCGAGATGAGGGCGGGGCAGTAATCTCATTATTAGTAGTCATTGTTTTTTAAGTCACAGGTTTACGATTAATCATGTCTTCATGCGTTTCATAGCTACTACATTTTCATCACTATTGGTAATAGATATTACATTTTCGTCATTATTGATTATTTGTATGGGTAAATGATTTTCAGTTCGAGTTACCATGGATGACCCCCGTACGAAAGATGTTCTAAAATATCATTTAATTATAATAATGATAAATACCTGAATAAAACATCAGCATAATTGAATAAATTTTCCTTCAGTGATACAACAATAAATTGAGATCCTCTAAAATAATTTCTTATCATTTTTCCTTGAAAAAGAATAAAAAATAAAAATTTTTAAACATACCAATTTTTTGTGTATGTGCAAGATCAAGTGCTGCATCAATTTCATCAAGAATATATAAGGGTGCTGGCTAATAAAAAAAATTAAAAATAAATTAAATTTACTTTAAATTTTAATAAACCTAAAACAAGAGATAGAGCTAATAATGATCTCTGTCCACCAGATAACTCCCATAGAGATGATTTATTTATGCCCGAAAGTGTTACCTACATATATTATTATTTTTTTTTATTTTACTTTCATTTCTAAACCATCATTTATATCTTCACCAGAAGATGGAATTTGTAATCTAGCATCACTTCCAGGTAATAAAGTTGCAAAAATCTGAGAAAAATTTAAGTCAACCTAAATAAATAAAATAAACATTTTTTTTTTTATACTTCTTTCCAACAAGCTTTTAAAGTATTCATTTTTTTATAATCTAATTCTTCAATGAATTGTTCAAGTTTATTTTTATCCCGAACTAATTGATTTTTTTTTTCTCGTAAAGCCTAATAAAATTTAAATTTGAAATTTTACCTCTAATTCTTTTTCTGCAGATTCAAGAATAGAAATAACATCTCTATTAATTTTACGATTTAATAATTCTGTTTCTCTTTTCAGTGAATCAAGTTTGTCAAAACATTCTAAAAAAAAATAAAAAAAAAAAAATTTTTCTACCATCAGTGACTTTTTTATTATTAAAATCAAAATCTCCTCCAATTTTATTTAAATTTACTTCAACACTTATTAACCAAGGAAAATCACGTACTAATGCATTTTTTCGCTGAAAAATTTAAAATTTAAAATTTAAAATTACCTTTCCATAATCAATTAAATTTTGTTTGTAACATCTTAAAGTATGTTGAAACTAAAAAAAAACAATTAAAAAAAAAAAAAATTTCTTACTTTATTAATTTGTGCTTCAATATTATTATTATTTGTTTCTATTTCTCTTTTTTGTTGTTCTAAATTAATATATTTTGCATTTTTATCCTTTAATTCTTCATTTTTTTTAATTAAATTTATATTAATTGAATCATATTTTTCTTTCTAGATAATTAATAATAATAATAATATATTTAAACTATTTACTGCTTTTTCTTCAGAATTTTTTGCTAGTTCAATCAATTTAATAAATTCATTTTTTTCTTTTTTTTTTAATTCTAATTGATTTTTTGCAACTTCTAATTGTGTTTGTAATATATTTTCTTGTTGTGAAATTTTTCCAGATGATTTAATAAAATTATCTAAATTTTTTTGTGAATCTTTAAATTTAATTTTTGCATCTTTAATTTGAGATTCTAAATTATTAATCTGAAGAAAATTAAAATAATAATTATCTTACAGTCTCATTTATATTTTCTTCTCTACCATCAAGTAATTTTTCTAATTGAGGTATTTCGATATTTTTTAGATGTGGGATTTCTTTTTCTCTTATTTCATTTAGACGCTCTTCTGCATTTTGTAATTTAATTTGTGCCTTTTCTAAATCATTACAACTTAAATCATTAAGTCGTGCCTTTAGAAATTATAATTTATTTAATATGTTTTACAGTTATACTTGTTTTTATTATTTCAGCAGCTTCAAGATTACGTTCCATTGATTGATACATTTTTAAATCACCTTCTAAAATTATTATTTCGTTTTCAACTTTTCTAAAAAAAAAATAAACATCAAAAAAATTTTTGACATCTTACTTTATTTCATTGTTTAATAATTTTTCTTTATTCATTTTTTTTAAATATTTTCTATAAGCAATTAAAGTACCATCTAAACCAGCTTTAGATCCACCACTTATAGATCCTGAAGGATTATAAACATCTCCTTCAATTGTTATTGCAACCCCTTTAATTTTGGGATGTTGAGATATCTAAAAAAAGAATATTTTTTTTTTTTTCTAAATTATTTACTTTTTGCGCAAGTTCTATTTTATCGCATAATATAACTGGTCCAAATACATATATAATTGAGTCTGTCAAGTCGGGAGCTTCTAATCTGAAAAATTTAAAAAAAAAAAAAAACTAACTCTATAACATCTAAAGGACGTTTAATCTCATGTGTATCTTGAGAAAGATTGAGTATATTTTTAATTTCTTGAAATCGCTAATTTATATTTTTTTATAAAGAAAATCTTACAGTGTCAGTAATTTTATTTGGTTTAATTCTATTAATAGGTATACATGTTATTCTTCTTAATTGTTTATATTTTTCTAGAAGTTTTTTTCCTACTTCATCATCAGTAACAATTATATTAAATATTTTTCCTTTACCAGATTCCTATTAATATATAAAAATATTTATTTATAAAATAATAAAATTTTATTAAACATTAATTTTTATTTTACCTCTAAAGCTGTTGTATATTGTAATTCAGTATCTTTAATTTTAAATAATTCTATTGCCATACCTTTAATCTTAAAATATAAAAAGATAATAATATTTCTTACACCTTCTGATTTATAATTTGGATTCTCTTTATGATGTCGAATAACACAAGATATTTTAGTATCTTCAATCTCTAATTCTGATAATTGCAATTCTAGATTTGCAAGCTTTTCCTAAAATTATTTTTTAATTTAAACAAATATTTTCTTAAAATTATTTATTTTAAAAAAAAAAAAAATTATTTTTTAAAAATTATTTATTTTAAAAATTATTTATTTAATAAATTTATTTATTTTTTAAAAATTATTTAAATTTACCTTAGCCTCATTTAAAGAAATAATTTTAGGTTTTAAAAAATCAATTTTATTTTTTAAATTAGAAATATCTTTATTTTGTATATCAAGTTCTTTTTGTATAGTATCAAGTTCCTATTAAAATATATTTCATATTTTTTACCTTATTATTTGATACATCTTGTTGAATATCTAATTTCCATTGCCTAATTAATAAAAATATTTTTATTTATTTTTACTTAATAACTGTCTGTAATTGTAAATCTTCTGCTTGTAATTTATTTAATTGTAATTGTGCTGTAGTTAGTTTTTGTCTTGATGTTTGTTTAGATTTTTTAGTAATTTGTCCAGTACGTATTTCTTCTAATGATATTTGTAAATCTTCCAAAATCTGTTGCATTTTTTTTGTCTCTTCAGTTAATTCAATTTCTTTAGTCATATCTTCTCCTGCATCTTTTCTCAATGAATTAATTTGTTCTTCTGCTATATTTACACCTTGTTCTAATTGTTCGATTTCAAGTAAATATTGTCCCTAATTTTAAAAAAAAAAAAAAAAAAAAAAACATACATTATTTCGTAATGCTTCTTGGTAAGCAACTTTCTCAATTGTTAATTCCTAAAAATTTAATTTAATATTATTTTATTACTTTTTCATATTTTTTTTTTTCTTTAATTAAATTATCTAAATCATTATTTTTTTGAATCTAAAAAAAAAAAAAAAAAAAAAAAAAAAAAAAAAAAATTTTTTTTTTTATTTTTTTTATTTTTTTTTTTTTTTTTTTATTTATTTTTTTTTTTTTATCTTTTTCTAATTTAACATTAAAAAAAAAATTTTTTTTTTTACCTTCATTTTGTTTTATTCGTTCTATTTCTGTTATAACACTAAAAAAAAAAAATTAATTTTTTTTTTTTTTAAATTTTTTAAGAAAAATTAAAAATAAAATTACCGATAATATTCATATCCTCGACAAAATCTTTCAAGACGAATTGTATTTTCTTTTGATCTTAACCAAAGTGTATATTGTTCTCTTTTAAAAAATTTTAAAATAATAACTTACTGTTCTTTACGTAATCCATTTAAACTTGGTTCAATTTCTTCTTTAATGACAGATTCAATTTCTGTAAGCTATAAAAATGAATGTTCACTAAACAATTATTTACTTTGATTTCTTTTGTTGCAATTTTTTTTGTTGATTCAGTACGTTTAATTTCATATAAACGAGTACCAGCTGTTTCTTCAAGTAAAGCTAATAATTCGGGTGGTTTCATATTTATCACTTTTGTTATTCGTCCCTGTTAAAAAAAATATTTTAAAAAATTTTTGATTTACCTGCATAACTAAAAAATGTGGATTGTTCACATTAAGTCGTACTGATTGAAAAACTGTTTGTACATCAGTTGGACGAGTTGTATGTCCATTCATGATGAATCTATCTCTTCCTCCAATTGCGATCTTGAAATTTTTTTTAATTTTTTTTTCTCACTTGTCTACTTATAGTAATTTTAGGATTATCTACCATTCCTCGTGGTGCAGTAGCTCTATCATTATTACGAAAAACAAGTGTTACGCTTGCTTTGGTAACACCAGCTTGACCTTGTTTATAAATTAGTTCATCAACTTTAGTGACTCTCATCTATAAATATATATGTAATCGAAATTACATACTTGTTGTAGAGATTTAATACCCATGACAAAACATATTGCATCAAGTATATTCGATTTTCCAGTACCATTCAAACCACTTATTGCGTTAAAGTTACTGTGAAACGGTCCAATAATTGCTCTTGTTGCATAACTTTTAAATCCGTCTATTATTACTTCTTCTAAATACATTAGTCACACAAAAAAAAAAAAATTATTTATATTTAATTTCATTTAATTTCCATTCTGTCCAACTCCCGTCATACAGAGATACATCTTGTAAAAACCTTAATTTGCAATAAAGTGCACCAAAAAGAAGCAATGAACCACTGATGCCGCTCCCGCACGTAAAAATTAAAGGCTTCGTTGTATTATCTAGCAAATCTAAATAATTTTTTTTAAGTTCTTCAGGACTCTTAAAAATGTAATAATCGCAATCAACAAAGTCTTTCCTTAGATCATTTAGAACCTCTCCCGAACAAGAATCCTTAGGTCTTTGATAACTTAATTTTTCTAATACTCTTGTCCAAGGAATATTAAATGATCCAGGTATATGACCACTCGGAAGTCCTGGTCTTGGTTCAGGATCTATTCCTAAGAAACGTCCTTCAGGTCGAGCGTCAACCAAAGTGTTTGTGTTTGTGTCTAAATCTTTCATTATTTTGACTAAATGTGTATTCACTTTTATGCCAATTATTTTTGGAATATAAGCATTAGGTTTTTGAATTTCAGAATTATTTTCAGTTGGAAATTTATTTAACATCCATTCAGCTAATCCACCTTTCAGAATTTGAACATTTTCGGCTCCAAAATATTTCAAAGTAAACCAGACCCTCGGTGAGCTCCAAATTCCTAAAGAGTCATATAAAATAAAAATATCTTTCGTGATATCCACTTCTTTAATAATTTCTGTGTCATAACAATTATGTCTACATAATTGTCCCAAATATATTTCAAAATCTTCTAACGACGGAAGCATATGAGGTAAATCACAAGGTGCACTACAAAGATCAATATCAAAAAACTTAGAACCGAAAATCCTCAATTTATTAAATTCCTTTTGTGGATCACGACCTTGAAATATTGGTAGCCCCATCCATGTACAATCGAAAATAAATATTTGTTTTTTTTTTTCATTTGAGTTTTTATTAAATGAAATTAATTCATATAATTCTATCGAATCTATGAGTAAATTAGCAGGCATTTCTGTTTTTTGACTGTTTCAAAAAAAAAAAAATATTAGGGTGAAAATTTTTATATTATTTCTGAGATACAGATTTTTTGCAATCAAGATTTCATAACAACATCAACAGGTCTCAAGATAACCATTCCTTCCAGAGGTAATGCTGAAACGGGTTCATAATCAGTTACTCCAAGTTCTGCACGATCACCCTCCGAAAGTAATACTGGAGTTGTGTGTGTTTGAAAACCTGTTATAGTTCGCGGATTTCCAGCTTGGCCAGTTGTATCAACAGCCTGAAATTTCAAACATTTTTCAAAATAAAATTTTTGAAAATAAAATTTGACGTTAAAAACTTACTTGTCCAACACGTACAAGAACCGGTAAAGGTTTCAAATTTTCATCAACTGTAATTAGAAACCTTGGACGCATAGCTGGAACCAAAAAGAATAATAAAAACCCGTAATTTCTGCGAAAAAAAAAATTTTTTTTTCTTATTTATTATTACCCTAGTATAGTATCTTTCATGAATAAAGCTGAATGTAATACAACTAATAAACAACCTAAGGAGACTTGATTAATTAGAAAACGATCAGAATGTAAAGAGCAAAGTGTCATAAGCCCTTTTCCCATATACAAGAGTCCTTGAGATAATCTAACGGCGAAAAGAACATTTGCCGCTTTTGCATAATAACTTGCTAGTTGTCTTAATAATTCAGCAATACGAGAGTTATTTGTACCTGGAAAAAATACATAATTTAATTTAATCTTTCTCACCCGCCCCTACAATGCCTAAAGCAAAAATTGAATGAACAGATACGTCAACATCTGATTCATGTGTTAATCGAGAAAGAAGTTCAACAACTGTAGGTTTAGGATTGCTTGCAGATGATAATGCTAGAGCTAGAGGTATTGCTCTTTTAGTTGCGATATCACCATATTGGAGTATATGATCAAAGACTCGATATATCATTTCAGAGCCTTTAACATTATATAAAATTGAATTTAGATTACCTATATCATCTCCTAATGCAACTAAAGGCATTGCCAATACAGCTGCTGCTTGTTGCATGTTAGCAAATCCAGATTCAGGATGTGGTTGTTTTTTGTCAGCATTATCTGGTTGTTCTTGGGCTGGCACAGTCGGCGTCTCAACGCAAACTTTAAGGAATTGTTGAATCTACGCAAATTATTTCAAAATTAAGAAAATTCTCATACCCTTGTTACATCACCCGAACCTGCATATGCCATACCAAGTACACAAGTTGTCACATATGTTTTGAAAGGCTCGTTAATGACCTCCAAAGCCTCAAGAGTAGTTTCACATTCCGTCTTTTGCCCCAGAAAAAGTAATGCCAAGGATAAAGCAAAAAGATACGCAAGAGGACCTTCCAAACTTCCTTGAATTAACTGTCTTTCCATAAGTGTCTGTACAATAGCCTCAGCGGCTGTTTGACTTGCCGAACCAAGAAAACAAAGACTTAAGGCTAATGAAGCGAAGGCTGAGATTTCTATAAATATATTTGTATCAATAATTAAGGGTACAAATAATTCTAAGAATGCTTCACGTTGACATCCGACATGAGCAAAAGCCATGCCAAGAATTGCACCAACTTTTTCTACAGCACTATTAGCTTCCTAAAAACAAAAATCAAAATCAAAAATATTCTACCAAATGATCAAGCAAAAGTGAGTAAGCAGCATCCATTTCACTGTGCAAACCACATGAGGCAAGTCCAAAGGCCATTAAGGCACCAGATTTTACTGCAGGATCTTCTGACCAATGATATTTATCAATTTGAGCAAGACCATTATCCAGATCCCACATCATTATTGCACCTAATTATTAAATATAATGATTTATATATATACCTAATGACGCAGCTGCAGCTGTCATTCCTCTATCTTTATTTTTAAAAACCCAAGTTGAATCTTTAATTGTCATTAATCCATCAGATCCAAATCCAGCATTCACAAAAGCATTAACATATGAACCAGCAAGATTTTCTCTTGCTGAATCAAGATTAACCATACGACCTGAAATATTTGAATAATAATTATTTAATTATAAATAATTATAGTATGAAATATTATTCGTTCATATATTAATAATTAATTTATTTATAAAAAAAAATAATTATTAATTTTTATTAAAAAATAAATTAAAATTTATAAAAAATTATATATTAAATTTAATAATATAATTTCAATTTTTAAAAATAATAAATAATAATTATAACAAATATAATAAATATTACAATTATAATAAATATTACAATTATAATAAAAAAAATTAATAAATACCATTTTTTATTTATAATAATTATATTAAACTAACGTCTATCTTCAAGATGTGCTTTATAAATATCTTCTGGTAATTTAGGTTCTTCAACATCTAATTCCTATTTAAATAAAAAAAAAAAATTTTAATTTTACCTTTGCCAACATTTTAAATATTTCAGATAACCATTCATTAGAAAGTATAAATCTAATATCTTCATCAGCATTTAATTCTGTATATGGGATATCAAAATGATGTGATGATATTAAATAAGCAATTTGTAATTTTATAGATTTAGTTGTAGCTGTATTCATTGCTTCAATAATTTTATGTTTATCTTTTATACGTAATGCTATACGTGCTGCTTGACAATAATCATTCTAAAAAAAAAAATTTTTTTTTTAAATCTTACTTCTTTCATAAAAGCTTCATAACATACACATAGTATACGATTATAATCTTCTTGAGAAGCTGCTACATTTGCTAAAGCCATCAAATATTTCGTAATTTTCAAAAAATTCGTTTTATCAATAAACTAAAAAATAAAAAAAAAAATTTTACTTACTTTTGGAATTAAATCAAGTTGTTGTACTTCAAGTAATAAATCTATTGCATCAACTTCATTATGATGTTCAACATAATATGGGACTATTTCATTTACAAGTAATAATAAATCCTAAAAAACAAAATTTATTTTTAAAAATAAAATTTATTTTTAAAAATAAAATTTATTTTTAAAATTAATTTTATTTTTAAAATTAATTTTATTTTTTTTTTTTACCTGTAAATCAGGTGCTTGTATAGCTTCTTTACCAGCTTTAACAAATTGTTGTTGTCGTAAATCAACTTCAGAAATTAATTCAGTACAAATATTACGCAAAAATTCATGTCCCCATAATGCAATATTTTCACGTGTACCAGCCAAATAAAATTTTAAAGATTGACGTTCTTCACTAGGATATGTGGATGCTATTATAGCTAATATATCAGCAAGATATTTCTTAAATATTATAAATAAAAAAAAATAATTACCTTATTTTTTTCATTTATTACTTCATAATATAATTTAAGATCATTAAAATGTTGACGTAAAAATTTTAATGTCAGTGGTACTGAAAAAAATTTTTTTTAAATTTAAAAAATTAACCTGATGCCATTGAAGCAGCTGCTTCTTTTAATTCATTTCTTAAATATTCAAGTGCAGTTTTTGAAACTTCAAAATTATCATTTTCTTTAATTCTTTCAACTAGCATATCTACATCTTCTTTTTTTTTTTTTGCTTCTTCTGACTATAAAAATATTTAAAAAAAATAATTTTAATAACATTTCTAGATAACTTACTAAATCTTCTTCATTTTTAACTTTTTTTTTGTCATTTTTATTTGGATCTTTTGATGGGACACTTACAAGAGCTAACTAAAATAATTTAAAAACATTTAATTTAAAATACCTCTGAAGTAGGAATTTGTTGAGTCATAAACAATAACGAAAAAACTTTTTTTTTTTTTTTTTTTTTTTAATACAGCCCGCCCTCAATATAAGTTATGGGTCAGTAGTCACAGCTTTAACCATTATAAACTCTATAGATATGACAAGCTCATCAGAAGTAAGAATTTATATTCAATATACTGTTAGCAAATTCGAGTACCGAGAAATTTTCGTCTATTGGACGAACTTGAACGAGGGCAAAAAGGATTAGTTGCAGAAGGTGTTTCCTATGGTTTAGAAGAACCTGATGATATTTCATTAACAACTTGGAGTTGCACTATCTTCGGGCCTCAAATGGTAAATAATTAAATAATTATAATAATAATAATAATTAAATAATTATAATAATAATTATTATTAAATTATAATCAGACACCTTTTGAGAATCGTATTTATTCTCTAACTGTTCGTTGTGGACCGGAATATCCAGATGGAGCACCGCATGTTCGATTTAATACAAAAATAAATTTGCCATCTGTTGATGGGCTTGGGAATGTGAGAATTAAAAAAAAAAAAAATTTAAAAAAAAAAAAAAATTTTAAAAAAATGTTTTTTTAAAATAAATCATATTAGGTATCTCGAGGTTTAATGGTTTTAAGAACTTGGAGTCGTAATCAAACAATAGAATCTATATTAGTAGCTTTACGTCATGATATGGCTTCTTTAAGTCATAGAAGACTCCCACAACCACCAGAAGGTGAAACATATTAAAGTATGTGTATGTAGAATTATTTCTTTAACTCCAGAACTTAATTCACAAATTATGCAAACTAACGAATTGATGATGATTTATTTATTGATTGCCTATACAAATTGATTTCTTCTGGTAACCATTGTCCTTGAGAAGCAGGTAGAGTGGATATAAAATATCGTCCATATGATTTGATGGGGGGTAATTCAATTTCAAATGATCCAGTTATCGCAAAAATTAAAAGTCTAACAATTTCATGATGACCTGCTTCTTTTGCTGCATCAATTGGTGTTTGTTGAAAACCATCTATCGCTAACGGATTTGCATTAAATATAATCAATATTCTAACTATATCTGTCTGTCCTGTATAAGCTGCATAATGCAAGGCAGTACGAAGTTTACGATCAGGATAATCAGGATATTCTCCGTTCAATAATAAATATAAAACATTGTCAAAACTGAAATTTAAAAAAAATTTAAAAAAAAAACTCACGAATTAGAAAGTACACTTCGATGTAGTTCATTCCAAGGATCTTTACCTAAATAGAAATAAGAATCATAATTTGTAATAATTTGTTTTTTTTGATGAGGGGGAGTCATAAATTTAATTTTATTAAAATCAATTTGTAATTCTTTCCATAAATATTTTTTAATATTTGATGAAATCTCTTCTCTATAATCATTTTGGGAATTCATTATTTTCTTCTTAAAAAATGTATAATAAAAAATTAAACCGCCAAGTAAAATTAAAATTGATAAACCATTAAAAAAATCAATTTGAGAATTAAAACGAAAATCTGTCCAGATATTTCGGAACTTTACATTTTGATTAGCATTCATAGCTGCATAATACCTTTTACGATGTTCTTCAAATGAATCAAAGGATGATGATGATGATTCATAACGTGGTGGATATTCATAACGAATATCATTCCTAGAATATTTTCTACTATTATTATTATATTCTAATGATTGTTTATTTAATATTATAAGATTGTCTAAATTATTAAAATCTTCTTGTACTTCAATAAATCTTTGACGTGCTTCATAAGTATTATTTTTATCGGGGTGCCAAATTTTAACTTGTTTTAAATATTCATTTTTTACATCTTTTTGAGATGCATTTGATGGTAAGTTATATTTTTTTAATAATTTTCGATATTGAGATATAGACCCATTTGGCCTCATCAAACCTAAATATTGTATATAGAAACTTTGTTGCTTCTTTTTAATGTAATAAACAATCTTCTAATTGAGTTGATATTCTTAAAAGTGTGTCCAATGTTCATATCCTCTTTTCGAGCGTTATACATATTGTATTCAGCAGACCTGAAAAATCTGGTTTTTGTCCCAGGTACGGTCAAACATGACCTGTCGTAATGGTATAGCTCAAAAAATTGTTGATTGTGGTCTAGGGATAAAAACCCCGGCTTCTCAAAAGGTTTTGAATTCCCGAATGAACGTCAGTAGTTGCTTCTTACAGGATATGAAACCAACCGCTGCAGACGTCCGAGCTCAATTTATTGACTTTTTTGCTTCGCGATGTGGGCATACAGTGTGGCCCAGTTCACCGGTTGTACCACATAACGATCCCACTTTGCTTTTCATCAATGCAGGGATGAATCAGTTCAAACCAATTTTTCTGGGAGACGTGGATCCACGTTCTCCTTTTGGTTCTTTGAAGCGTGCGGTAGACACGCAGAAATGTATAAGAGCTGGGGGCAAACATAATGATCTGGAAGATGTCGGGAAAGATGTATACCATCACACTTTTTTTGAGATGCTTGGCAATTGGTCCTTTGGAGATTATTTTAAAGAGGAAGCGATAGCATGGGCTTGGGAATTACTTACAAAAGTTTGGGACATACCTCCCGACAGGTGGGAACAAAACAAATTCAATTGAAACAAACAGACTATATGCAACGTATTTTGGTGGTGACCCAAAAGAGCCGTCCATACCTGTGGACATCGAAGCATATGAGATCTGGAGTCGATATCTTCCAAAAAGTCGAATTTTGCCATTTGGGTGCAAAGACAATTTTTGGGAAATGGGAGACGTCGGTCCTTGTGGTCCTTGTACTGAAATCCATTACGATCGAGTTGGTGGTAGAGATGCAGCAGAGTTCGTGAATAAGGACTCTCCTGACGTCTTAGAAATATGGAACCTGGTGTTTATGCAATATAATAGAGAAAGTGATGGGAAATTGTCTTCGCTTCCGGCCCCCTGTGTTGACACAGGAATGGGACTTGAACGTTTGGTTTCAGTGCTTCAAAAAAAACCGAGCAATTATGATACAGAGTTATTTACGAACTTATTTACCGCTATACAGAATCTCATACCAGATGTGAAAAGAACTTATAGCGGAAAAGTCGGAAAAGAAGATGCAGAGTATATTGACATGGCATATCGTGTTGTTGCAGATCATATAAGAACTTTAACAATTGCAATGACTGATGGTGCAATGCCCAGTAACGAGGGTAGAGGATATGTTCTTCGTCGGATACTACGTCGAGCTGTTCGTTACGGTCGACAATTTTTGAACGCACCAAAAGATGAGCCATGGTTTTACAATCTTGTTGATGCTGTGATAGAAAGTCTTGGTGGTGCATTCCCAGAATTAATGCGCAATCCAGAATCTATCAAAATGATTATAAGAGAAGAAGAATTGCAATTCAGTAGAACTCTTGATAAGGTAATTGATCAATAATAACATTTTATATTTTGCAAGGGAGTTGCATTATTTACACGTGCTATCGGAAAACTTCCACAAAATACGGATGTGTTCCCAGGACAAATAGCATTTGAGCTTTATAGTACATATGGGTTTCCTTTTGACTTAACACAATTGATGGCAGAAGAAAAAGGGATGACTGTAGATGAAGCAGGTTTCAATGCAGCGTAAGTAAAATGATTTTCTTTAACACGCACAGATTTGAGAAACATCAAAAGACATCAGAAAATGCAAACTTTAAAACGATATCCGGCAGGATTTCATTATCGCCAGAAAATATTTCAGATTTAGAAAAAATCTATGCACTCCCGCCCACGAATGATAATGAAAAATATAATTGGTGCTCAAATGATGGCTCAGGTCCACCGATTACGGCAACGTTACTTGCAATATGGAATGGAAAATCATTTGTTAAAGAATTGAATGATAATTACGACGGCGGCACTGTTGGTCTAATTTTTGATCAGACAAATTTTTATGCCGAAGCGGGAGGTCAAGTTGCTGATTTAGGGACACTTGGAATACATAGATCCGATGAATTTCATGTTGAAGATGTAAAAAAGATAGGATCTTATGTTATTCATATAGGATATCTTGAAAAAGGTTGTTTACTTAAGGTCTGTCAAAATATTATTAAGTAATCTATAGGTACAAGTTAAGATGAATTTATACGTAGATTTTTCTAGAAGAGCCGATATTGCAAAAAATCATACTGCTACACATGCTTTAAATTTTGCTTTAAGAAAAGTAAGCAAATAATTTTAATTTTTTATTTAAATTATAAAAAAATTAATTTTTTTTAAAAACATTTTTTTTAAGTTTTTTTGAAAATTAATTTTTTTTAAAAACATTTTTTTTTAAGTTTTTTTAAAAACATTTTTTTTAAAAGTTAAGTAAAAATTAATTTTTTATTTAAAATATTTGTTTTTTTTTTTTTTAAAGGTTCTTGGAAAAGATTGTGATCAACGAGGATCATTAGTTGAACAACAACGTGCACGATTTGATTATGCAGGAACAGAGCAATTAAATTTGAATCAAATAATAGAAATTGAAAATATTGTTAATAAATTGATAAAAGAAAAGATTCCTGTAAATATGAAGGAGCTTGCTGGAATTATGGTAAGAAATTTAATATATTTATTTATAAAGGCAAAAAAAATTGAAGGATTACGTGCAATATTTGGAGAAGTATATCCTGATCCTGTGCGTGTAATTTCTTTGGGAGCCGAAGTTGATGAATTGATAAAAGGTTTAAAAACTGGAAATGAATTTTCTGTTGAATTTTGTGGTGGTACACATATAAGAAATTGTAATGAAATTATGGTAAGATTATTTTTTTGAATTATTTTTAAAGGAATTTATAATAATTTCTGAAGAAGGTATTTCAAAAGGAGTGCGTCGTATAGTTATGATAACAGGGAATACAGCAAAAGATGCAATTAATGTTAGTTTTTGATAATTATTTATTTTGGTTTTAGTTTAGTAATAATCTAAGAAATAGAATAAAATTATGTGATGGATTAGAAGATGAAATTATGGATTTAAGATTAATTGATTTTCGTGAAGAACTAATAAAAAATAAAGATAAAATTGGATTATTACAAAAAAAACATTGTAATGAATTGATTGAAACTTATTCAAGAAAACGTGTATGTAAAAAAAAAAAAAAAAAATTTTTTTTTAGATTGAAGAAGGAAAAAAAAAATTAAAATTATTAAAAAAATTGGGTGAAACAATTGGTATTGATTTAGCAAAAAATGTAAGTTAAGAAAAAAAAAAAATACTTGATTTAAGGCAAAAATTAATAATGAATTATTTATAATCAAAATTTTAAATGAATTAAATGCTGATTTTAAAGCAATGGAATCATGTATGAATTCAATTAATAAAAATATCAATATCCCTATAATGCTTATATCTCATAATTCAATCATAACTGCTATAATTGCAACTTCACCAAAAAATAATAATTTAAGAGCAGATGATTGGGTAACAGCTACATTGAATAATTTAGAAGGTAGCAAATCAGGTGGTAAAGAAAATTCTGCTAGAGGTTCTTGTAATGGAAACAAAACTGAGATTTTATTTAAATTTTCATTTAATTTTTTCAATAAAAAAATTTAAATTTTTTTTGTAAACCTGTTTTAACTGTTTTATAAGGTTTAATGAGAAATCATCAACAATTACCTGTATCATTTGTTTCACGTCCACCAACAACACAATGGCAACCACCAACACAAAATGTACCACCATGGAGCAAAATGCATTCTTCTTCTTCTTCTTCTTCTACTTTAATACAAGATGATCGTTATCAACAAATATCAGGTCCAAGATATTCTCCATTAGATATAAAACATAATTCTTTAAAAGATACAGAAAATTTATTTTGCACTAATTGTAATCATCCTATGATTATTAAAACAAGATTAGTAAGTAGAAATATTTTTTCTTATTCGTAAGAAAATATTTTAAAAAAAAAAAAAAATTATTTTCTCAGGAACCATGTTTTCATTTAGTATGTTTAGATTGTGCAATAATTTTAGAAGAAGGACCACAACCTGCTTATTGTATATTGTAAGATTTTAATTTTTTTTTTTTAATTTTTTTTTTCAGATGTAAAGAAAAAATTGATCTAATATTGGCAATACATCCTGATGATAGACTTGCTACATGTAATGGAAACTGTATAACAACTTTAAAAATTAATAAAGGAAAAACGTTTTTAAATATGAGATCTTTAAAATGTCATCAAGTTTTTTTTCATTCTGAAACTCCTCTTTAAATTTATTTTTTTGGGACCGTATTCTAGCAATTGAAAAAAATTAAATTTGGGACATAAATAAAATATTTTTATTGTATATTAAATTTTTTCTTATATGCTATTATTAATAATTTTTAAAAAATATTAAAATTGTATCTTTACGATTATTATTAAATTATTTTGGATCATATAATTGTTTCCTATAATTTTTATAATTAATTATATTTTTATAAATTATTGTATGAAAAATTAAAATCATATTTTTTTTAATAAAAAAAAAAAAAAAAAAAAAAAAAAAAAGAAAATGTATCATTATTTTGTCTTTCGAACAATATTAATTTGATCTCGCCAATATTTTGCTTCTTCTCGTGGATTCTAATTAAAAAATAAATTATTTAAGAAAATACATACTTCTGAATTAATAATAGCTCTTGAAATAGTAATAATAATACCAAGTTTGTCTTTTCTTAAACCTAATAAATATAAATTTAAATTATTAAATACCTGCATTTAAACATTCTTTTAAATTTCCGCCTTGAGTCCCAATACCAGGTGATAAAAACCAAATATCAGGATATTTATTACGTAGTTTATTTAATTCAATTAATTGTGTTGCTCCAATAACTAATCCAATTTGATATTCATTATTTAAATATAAATTATTTTCATCTGAAAAACATTTTTTTTTTTTTTTTTTTTTTTTTGCAACTATTTCATATAATGGTTTTTTATTATTATTTTTATCCAATACAATTAAATCTTGAAATTGACTTGAACCTTTAAAATAAATAATTTATTAAAATATGCAATTATTTATTTTAAATATTTATTTAAATATTTATTTGAATCTATTATTTAATTATATAATTATTGAAATAAATATTTAAATAAATATTTAAATAAATATTTAAAATAAATATTTAAATAAATATTGAAATAAATATTTAAATAAATATTTAAAATAAAAATTTAAAATAAATATTTAAATAAATATTGAAATAAATATTTAAATAAATATTGAAATAAATATTTAAATGAAAAATATATTTAAAAGAAATATTTAAAATAAATATTTAAAATAAATATTTAAATAAATATTTAAATAAATATTTAAAATAAATATTTAAATAAATATTGAAATAAATTTTTTTATAATTATAAAAATATTTATTTCAAAATGATTTATAATAATTATAAATAAAAATTTAAAAAATATTTACTTTGATTAGTTGTTTTACATAATATAAATACAGCATGATTATCATCTATAAATGGTTTGATGGTATCAATCCCTAAAAATGGATTAATTGTAGATGCTGTTGCATGATATATTTCAATAGCTGATTTTGCATAAAATTTCATAGTATTTTCAATATCTCCTCTTTTAATATCTAATATAATTGGTATTGATATTGAATTTAAATAATTACAAATATTATTTAGTATCTAAAAAAGAAATTATAACTCGAACAATTTACTTTTAAACCTTCATATCCCAAAGATTCAAAAAATGCTGAATTTGGTTTATATGCACATACATACTCTTTTGTTTCATTAATTATATAAAAACAATATTCTTCAATTAATTCAATAAATTTATTTTCATATTTATTTTCATTTTTATTATTATTTTTAATAACATTTTCATTTTGAAATTTTTGTTTGTATAAATTAATAATATTATCATCAGGATCTAAACCAATACATAATAAAGAATTTTTTAAAATTGAATTTTTTTTAATTTTATTCATATCAGAATTCAATATGGGTCCTTTAAGATATTTACCACCAAAACCTATTTATTTAAAAGCACCGTCTATCAAACCAATATCACAAAAAAAATCTGAAATTGAAATAGGGACTTCATTAATTGCTGCAGGTCCTAGATTTTATCAAGAAAAAAATATAAATAGAATTAATAAAATAATTAAGAGTACTTATGGAAAAAAAAATCATATAATTGTAGATGTACATGCAACAAGAGCTGGTTGTCGTCGTATACTTGGTACAAAAATGGGGGGTGGTAGAGGCCCTATCTCATACTTAGCCGGAAGTGTTCCATCAGGAAAAACAATTATACGTAATCCGTCAATGCCATCTTTTGAGGATTTTGAGAAACCGCATTGGATTAGATGTCTTAGACATATTGGTAATATTATGCCAAATGCATGCATTATAAGATCCCAATTTAATAGATTTCAAGAGCAAAAATTAAAATATCATCAAATACAAATTAATAATGTTAGACTTAAAGAACAAATTAATTTAAAAAAAAAAAGTTTGCATAAAACATTAAATATTTAGGGGGGGTAAAGCAGAAATAAACTGCAAACAAGATGAACATAATTTAAATATACGATTATTATTTATAATCGTATTATGAAATGAATAATTATCATACGATAAATTATTAATTATTTGTGGCATATTTAATTTCCCAAATATTAATTCCCAATCCAATTTATCTGTCCCAATACGATAATATAATTTTCTTGTTGATAAGGCTTGTAAAAATTCAATCTAAAAAAAAAAAAATTATACAATTAAAAATTTTAAAAAAATTTTTCTCAAAACTTACTTTATTAGATTTGTTTTCAGAATTAATAATCAAATCAATAGTGTCAGAAAATTCAGGAATTAAAAATTTTTGATTAGAAATTGACTTAAATGATTCCTTTTTCTTATAATTTAAATGATGTCTTTTATTAGATAACGTATAACTAATATGATTTCTTAATAATTCTTCAAGTTTTACTCCAATACAATTTTTTATATTAATACAGTTATTACAAATTATTAAACCACATATACTACATACTGATTTTTTTTGCGGAGATGTGAAACATTCCATACATATTGTTATATTTCCAAATTCAAATTTACTTCGTCTTAAATCATTTGTTTCTAATCTTCTCATTTTATAACTACCAAGACTAATACGTAATTCTGTTTTTGGATTTTTTCCAATCTAATAAATTTTTTAAAAAATTTAAAAAAACTCACTCTATAAACTATATCTTCATTTTTAACTTCTGAATTAATAAAATTATTTAATTTTAATATTGAATTAAGATTATCTTTATCATCATAAACTAAAAAAATTAAAAAAAAAATAACTTACAGAATTGTTTAATTTTTGTATTTATAATAGATTCTAAATCACCATCAGATTTATTTGCAATTGGATTATTACGTATTTTAATTATTGATGCACCCCTATTTACAAACAAAGCAACAGATTTTAATTCTAATTTATTTAAAGCTTCTGTTATGGGTGATATATTAAAATTATTTGTTAAATCAACATCAATTGAAGGATGATATAATAATTGTAATATTATTTGTGGACATGAAATTGCAAAATGTAAAGGTGTACAACCATTCTTTGTCTAAAAAAATTTTTTAAAATATTTTTGTCTTACTTCTTGTATATTAGGATTTGAACCATTCATTAATAATAATTGAACAAGTTCTAAATTTCCAGTTTTACATGCTAAATGTATGGGACATAAACCATTTTTATCAATTAAATCAATTATCCAATTTACCTAATTCATTTTTATAAAAAAAAAACATACATTTTGTAATTGTAATAAATATATTAATATAGAAACTCTTGATTGATTATTAAACTTTAAAAAAATTATTTATTTAATTTTATTCTTACAGATCTACTACATAATAAATGTAATGCGGATTCACCATTATTATTTATTAACTTAGATAATTCATTATTATCTAAAAAAAAAAAATATTATACCATTATAAAATGAAACAATTTGACGTGTTAATTCTTCATTTCCTGCAATTAAACTAATCCAAAAAATTTCAATTTTTAATTTATTTATAATTTTATTATTAAATTGATGAATTGTAATAAAATATTTTAAATAATTTGTTATTTTATTTAAATTTTTTATTGAAGTATATTTTAAATTATTAATCCTAATAATTAATTATCTTTAAAATTATAATTTTACCATTCTGACATTTTAATTTGTTTTTCATGATCAATAGGACCAAATATTCTATTTAATTCTTCTTGAATGGCATGTGAGAATGTTATACTATTGCTTGAAAAAAAATTTTTTTTTTTTTTTTTAATTTTACCATTTTTCTAATATTGTTTGTAATGTTTTAATTTCTTCAATTAACTCATCATTAAACAAATTATTTGAATTATGATAAGTTGTTAATCCCGATACACGAAATTCTTGTAAACTTTCAAAATCATCACCTTAATTTTTTAAATAATTTATTTTGCTTACGTAAACTTTTAGTTTTACTTTTACGTAGCATTTTAATTGCTTGACATGGTATATTATTAAGAGAATCAAATGAAATTTGATTTGCCCCAATTGGAGAGAGTCTATCAGGTATTTCATCACCTATAGGCCTTCTAGGTAAAGATGAAATTATTGAAAGTCGAGATCCAGGTATAGTCATTGATGAAATGCCACCTATATACAATCTTGTATTTTTTTCGAAAGATATCAAAGACAAACTATTATCCAATATAGGTCGACTTGATTTTTCAATATAAGACTTTGATATTGTAACAGTATGCTGGAAAAAATTTTATATTCAAAAAATAATACCTTCGGTAATGATGCTTCGGTTTTAATATTATTATCATAATTATTATTTAAAAAATTTTTAAAATAATCTAATTAATTATAATATTTTTAAAATTATATTTTACCTGAAATTGGTTTAGATGTTTTAAATAATCGCCATTCTTCTTCTGCACTTCTTAATAATTTAACTGCCATTGTATTTCCTTTACTAACTTGTCGAGCAGTACAACCATTTTTATTTCTTAATGTAGGATCTGCACCTGTCAGATTTTTTTTTTTTTTTTTGCGATACCTCCAGCAACAAGATGAAGAATAACAGATAAATGCGAACCAAATGAAGCTAAATGTAAGGGTGTCCAATTATGCGAGCCTCCACGTAATTCGAGATCAAAAAAAGTTAATTGATTTTTTGATTGATCAATTTTAGAGGATGCAAATACAGTTGAAGGTGTTATATCTTCAACATTCTATTATTTTTTTAATAATACTTTTATTGTCTTACATTTTCTGATGTATCTTTATTATTATCAACTTGTTCATATACTTCTTCATTTACATCAAGGATAAAATTAACGCCTTCGATCTTGAAAAAAAATTTTTAAAATTTTCCCCTTACTTGTCCTCTTCTCGCGGCTAAATGTAAAGGTGCCCAATGATCATTATTAAGAGCATTACAATCTGCTCCATTGGCCAAAAGAAGATGACCCAATTGACGACTGCTTGACGGTTGTTGATCAAATACACTAAACAAAACGTGCAACGGAGTATTACCATCATCATCTTTAAAATTGACATCAGCTTTATATCTGAAAGAGAACTAATTTTTTCAAATTTTTTACAATTATTTTAATTTTTGAAATTAATTAGTCATTTAATGAATAAAAAGGTTTTGGCTTTTTCAATTTTTGCTCACTCAAGTAATGTAGAACATGTAGAAACATCTCGATTGACAGTTGCGATATGAAGCGGTGATCCCATCAACCCCCCACCTAAATTGACACCTGCATTATGTTCACACAACAGTTCTACAACTCTCTGTCGTCTATGCCATGCAGCGTGCAATAAGGGTGCATAACCATCATCATCTAAACCATTAACATCAGCTCCAGCTGTAAGAAGTCCTAATACAACACCAGCATGACCCTCTAAAGCAGCCACATGAAGTCTTGATCTACCACGTGGATCCACAACTATTGTAAACATATCAACTCAAAAATCAATAGTTACCATCTAGTGGAGCCTGAGTGGCGAGACTGTCTGTAAGTTTGATGAAAGGTATTTGTTTAATATCTTCTAAAGCGAATGTATGGCATATAGATCTATTAAAAAAATTGTCATTACTTAAATTCTTACCTTAATTTTTTTATTATTTTCAATTTTTCTGATTCTAAATTTATGTTCGGCGCTGGAACACAATAACGCAACCAATCAAGACTTATTAATTTTAACTTTTCTAAGCGCCAAAAGTCCGAAGGAAAAGTAGTAAATTCATTCGAAGAAATAAAAAGAGTTTGTAAATTATTTAAACACCCGATTGCAGAAGGTAATTTAATTATTTCATTATGATCTGCTTTCAAAACCTTTAATTCAATAAGTGCACTCTCGAAACCCGTCGGCAATTGCCTAATTTTATTAAAAGAGCACACCAATGTATTAAGCGATTTGAGATCACATAGGGTATCTGGTAAAGACTCTAACAAATTGTTACTTATATAAAGTTCCTCTAAATTGGGACAAGATATAGAAATGCTATCATTAAGATTTGAAAGCTGATTATTTCTTAAATCTAATATTCTCAAAGCTTTGAAGGCTTGAAGAACATGATGCGGTATTGTCGATATCCTATTGTTTGCGGCTCTTAAACAGCGAATTTCATTTTTGACTCTTTTAATATGATCAAGTTCTAAAATTGAAATGCGTCTTTCGCTAACAAAAGCAACATCTTCATCGGCACAATCATCTATCAGTGAATTCTGTTTATTAGGTCTTTGTACAGATCTTTGAGCTGCTGACGATATAGACATTACCTACACATCCATTGATGTTATTTCTTTTTCTTAATCATAACATGCCAGTGGTGAAAAGGCAAAGCGGCGGCGTCAATGGCGGCGGCGGCGTTTTCCTTTATCAGGAAAAATTTTTTTTTGTGGTGTATTATACAAGAAGCAATCATGCAAATGGTTTATCACTATAGTCAAAAAATGGCTCAATTATCAATATTACAATATCTTGCGTACGGGTAATAACTATACTCTAATAAAGGACACATTTTATAACTAGTTGTTTGAATTTAAATGATGATCGATACTGCAAATTATCATAATGATAAATCAGTTTTGGCGGCGGTATCTGCCGCGGTTGAAGAAATGATGATTAATGATACAGAATCAATAAATAGTAGTAATAGTAGTGTTGCATCAAATATAAAATTCTATACAACTACCAGTAATGAAAAAAAAATAATTTCAGAAGAAGCACTTTCTTCATCTTCATCTATTAAAATGAATTCAATTAAAGTTGATGAAGATAATACATATAAAGTACCATTTCAATATAAATTTATTCAACTTTTGGGGTCGGGAGCTTATGGTATAGTCGCTTCATTTATTGATGAAATTACTGGAGAAAAAGTTGCAATTAAAAAAATAAAAAACATTTTTGCAGATTTAATTGATGCAAGAAGAATTTTAAGAGAAATTCGTGTTCTTCGTCAAGTATATCATCCTAATCTTTTAAAGTAAAAAAAAAAAAAAAATTTTTTTTTTTTTTTTTCAGATTGAAAACATTATTACCACCCGAAAAAATTGATTTTAAAGATATTTATTTAGTTACAGAATTAATGGAATCAGATTTACATCGTGTTATTTATTCGAGACAAAAATTAACATTATTACATATACGTTATTTCATGAAGCAGATATTATTTGGTTTAAATTATTTACATTCAAAAGGAATTTTGCATAGAGATATTAAACCATCAAACATTCTTGTTAATACTGATTGTTCAATAAAAATATGTGATTTTGGACTTGCAAGGTAAATATTATCATAAATATTTTTTATTTTTTTTTAGAGGATTAAATAATAAAGAAAAGGAAATTAAAAAAATTAAAAAAACAACAACCAATTTATTAACAGATTATGTTGTAACTAGGTAGAAAAAATTTTTATTTTATATATAATAAATAGATGGTATAGACCACCTGAAATTTTACTTGGATTACATACATATTCACCTGCTGTTGATGTATGGAGTGCTGGCTGTGTTTTTGGTGAATTATTAAAACGCGATGCATTATTTAAAGGATTAAATCAAAAAGATCAATTGAAAATTTTAATACCTTATACATATAAAGGTAATCTAAATTGGTTGCCAAATAATAATCGTGGTAAAAAAGCCAAGTAAGAAATTTAAAGAAAATTTATTCCTTAGAAAATGTGCTCAAGAATCAATAAAAAATTTAAATTTTTTTTCATGTATAAAAGATCTTTTGCCGGGAGTCAATAATATTGCAATTGATTTATTAGAAAAAATGCTTAATTTTAATCCCTATGAAAGAATCAGTATTAAAGAAGCTCTTTCACATCCATTTTTTCAAGTAAAAAAAAATTTATTTAAAAAAAAATTTTTTCAGTCTTGTTTTTTACAAGATCCCTGTCCTAT
Source organism: Ichneumoninae sp. B BG-2022a (assembly GCA_030522725.1). Lineage (NCBI taxonomy): Eukaryota > Metazoa > Arthropoda > Insecta > Hymenoptera > Ichneumonidae > Ichneumoninae sp. B BG-2022a. Next base: position 52,236 of record JAPYZD010001579.1, read on the forward strand.
ACCAGGATCAATAATTGATTGGTCATTTGATAATTTTGAATGTACAAAAAGTCATATACAAAATCGTATTTATCAAGATTTAGCATCTTGTAATCCTGAAATTATATCTTATGATTATTTAGAAAAATTTGTTGATAAAAATAATCAAATTAAAAATATCGGAAAATTATTATCTAAAAAAAATTCAAGTTATAAAGAAAAAAAAGCCCTAACAAGTTCTTCAATTGACGATTTTTTGGGACCTGCATTCCTTCCCATTTATCAATCCCAACATAATAATGAAATACCATGTTCTTCTAACAATTGTTCAATATATTCTTGTTCTTCTTATGGTAATTGTATATTATCTACTCCAACAAATGATGTATCTCCAGTTGCTAATAATGAAGTTGTCGTCCCATCATCATTTTTTGAAATCCCAAGCCCTACTAAAAATAGTGCATGCATTATTAAAAATGCGATATCAAACATAGTGGCGCCATCATCTAAAGAAAAAAATGCTTTATATTCTCAAACATTCCCAGTAATCATTTTTCCAAAGCCACACGATCTTTGGTCGTTGAATGATCATCGGCAACATACAAGTTATGCTGCTTCCAGAGAAGAATTTCTTGATTTTGACCGATGTGAATGGAATGCTTCATAATATTTAGTCAAAGAAAATTAATAATTAGTTTACAAATTTTCTGTTGGGGGGAGTACAAACAAAAATTATTTGCGATTTCCAAATTTTTTGGTGGAAGAAGGAGGATCTAATGACTCAACAGCATATTCTGGATTTGTGAAAAGCATTGCAAATCGATCATCAGTCAGAATAGCTTTAGCAGCTTGACCAGATTTAGAATTAAACTAAAAGATTAAATAAAGTGTTATGACTAACCTCAGCTGCCTCTTCAAGTTTAGCAGCCAATTGTGCATTAACAGCTGGTAATTTTCTTCGTATTTGTAAACGCATCTTTCTGCCACTTTCAATAAGTTCTTTGATTTTTTTGCGACGATGTTCGTCGAATTCAAATGGTTGTGTTGCAGCCTATAAAATCATACAAAATTTTTAATAACATACCCTTAGTTTAGCATATAATCGAGCATCCATGAAAAATCCATGCATATAAGCTCTAATGATAAAAAATTATACATCTTATAATGGCAGACACAAAAATATAAAATTAACAAAAACTAGATCACACATAAAATTAATATTATAAAAATATAATTACCTCAATAAAGGTGTACCGATCATATGATCTGCACCAAGCGATTGTAATTGTGTTCTAGTGACAAATTGAAAATCATCGTATACAACTTGTTCTGTTGATTGCTCATTTTCTTCAGTTAATGAATCAAGGAATGCACACCATCTGAATAAAATTATATATTACTATTCTTTTAGTAAATATATTTCATAAATTTATTTAAATACCTTGGGGCAAGACCCAATTTTGGGACAAAATATATTCCAACTCTTAAAGCATCTTGTGGTATAAATATTAAACCGGTATCAGGAAACACTGTTACACCATTTATAGCACCTGGTGATTTTCTCATATGCATTGGTACAACTGTTGAATTTTTATTCATTTCAGGTTCGAGTGATGCTATAGCTCGAGTTTCGTTATTGGATGAAATTTCCCAAAGTTTAACGGCTTTACGATCCGCAGAAGCAACTCTTAATAAAATTGAGTTCATATCTGTATCTAATAAAAAATAATAAAAAAAAAAAAATTACCATATTCGGCTTTAGGTCTAGTACAAATTTTCAAGTCGACAATAGGAAGTAGATTTCTATGATCTCGAACCGCCAAAGGACGGGAGCTAATTAATGATGAAAAAAAAAAAAATACCTTCGAATATCATAGACTCGACAAACACCAGAAGATGTCCCAGCACATAAATGCATTCCGTCAGAAGATATGTCAGCAGCGGTTACAAAACTAATAAAAAAAAAAAAATAAAAAAAATATTCTTACTCTCCATTTGTATGATCATCTGATTCAGCAACAACTTTAATCGTACATAGAGGATTATACATACGAGTATCAAATGCTTGTAGAGATCCTGAAGATCTGAAGAAGAGTTTTTTTAATTTTTATTTTACCCTCCAACAAATATGACGGGATAGGTGGGACTAGAAACACAACAATTAATTTCATCAAAATTAGTTGTTATGGGTGCATCAAATGCTCCGCTTTCAAGATCTAGACGATATATATCTGGTGATGATCCAACTATTAATAATTCCGCTGTGTGTTTTAAATATCGTAAGGATCGTCCTGTTTTCGGTACTCGCATCTAAAAAAAATTTAAAAAAAAAAAAGACATACACGATGATGACGACCTCCTTGAGAATGAAATTCAATTGATCTGTCATTTTGTAAAAATACCAATTTTCTAAAAAAAGAAAAAAAAATAATAAAATTTATTACTTATAATCTATTGATAAAAATAAGAAATCAATGATTTCTGAATCAAAACCACGAGAACATTTTAAAGTTAAATGTTTAGTATCATAAATTTTAACAGATGGTGGATAAATACCAACAGCTGCAATATATTGTCGATCTTCCGAAATACAAACTTTATCTAAAATCATTTTTTTTTTTAAAAAAAAACTAACTTGAACTAGTTGGAAATTCAAAATCTTGGATTAATTCTAAACGATTACGGTATTCTGGATCTTTTCTAACGTAATTTATGTTTTTTTTTTTTTTTCTCACCTCAAAGATTTTCCCTTTTCTGCTTCTTTAACAAATTCCGGTAATGTCTTTCCAGCAGAGAGATGATAGACTTGAGTATTATTAGTTATAATTGATCTAATCATTGAACCTTTTTTTAAATGGTGAACCTAATCTGAACATGGGACTTATAAATGTCAACCGCTTTATGTGATTCATGTGGCTATATTGATGTAGGGTGTATGACTCAAAATAATTGATTGATTTTTTTTGAATTTGAATGAAGTTAGATAAATCATCGTAAAAACAATATAGTATCATTGGTCCTAAAAGGAAAGTGATCGCGAATGATTGTACGCGATAGCACAGAAAACATTTCATGTATGCAAAACATCAATATTCAAAAAAAAAAAAAAATGAAATCATCATTTATTATAGTCTTAACTAACGGGGAACATCTATCAGGACAGTGTTGTTTGTACGGCACAGCAAAGAAAGATGCTTCAAGAGAGTGTCTCAAGTACCAAGTGCTCTTCCCTGGTTGAATGCAAAAATAGAGCTACAATTGTTCATGTATTGGCTCCCGACTGTGCAACATAATAAATATTATTAATTCATGACGCCTAGACAAACATTTAGTATTGAAAAAGCTCAAAAGAGCGAAACAGGGAGTTGGGGAGGAAACATTAAAGGTGTAAATTCTCCACAAACTTCAATTGCTATGGAAGAGGCGGAAAGTGTGCCATTAGGAGAACAATTTTTTGCATCATCGTGCAATGATGCAAACCGTAAAAAAAGACAAAAAGCAACGCCAAATATGGAAAGCCCAAATGATGCACCGCAATTTAGCGGAAATTTATGGAGAGAATTTGCATACGATAAAAAAAAAGAAACTCAAAGTTGGTCTCATCATACCTCAAATATTGTCAGAAGAGGTAATCAAGATGAAATTCTTTTAGAATTGTTGGGAACACGTACTACCTGTGCTGAGGATATGCCAGTCACAAATTATCTTACTTGCGAAAGACCAACAACACCCTTACCAGAAAATTTCTTAACCAAAGATTCTGAAGAGATTTACCTTGAGGAATTTTCCAGAGAAATTGACTGGTCCATTACAACTGAGAAATTCAATAATAGAATAGATGGTTGTGTAAGACTCCCGACAACTTCTTGGTATAAGGAACTACAAGATAATATGAATGGTACACAGCCTACTTCTCCATTCGGATCTCCTAGTCATCAACAACAATCCTACATTGTCCCAGAAGACTTTTCCGAAAATCATCATCGTCACCGTCCTCAACAATCAGACAACACTCATCCATTGTTGAGGGAATCTCAAGATTCAATGACAAAATTATGTGAATTCAACTCTTCTAGTGATGCGGCCGTAACATCGCAGATTAATAATTCCAGTGAAGCTAATGCCGCCGCTAGTGGTGCAACAGGTAATCATCATAATGATGCAACAGCAGCAGCAAATTGCTGTCATCCTCATTTATTATCATCTTCCGGGGCGACTGTAAATGGTTCTTTCGAATCCAGTGGAATGTATATGACCCAAAATACGACGCACTTGTTGTCCCAATCATCGCAGCAGCAATATTTAGCCACTACGAATAGTGCAACAACAGGGTTGCAACAGTCGTCTTCTTCATGTCATCAAAAAAAATGCGAATTGGGACATCATTGTAGAGGAACTCAAAATTGTCCCTTTTGTTTTGTAAAGTCATCAGCGCCCTCATCCTCATCACATTGCTTCCAATTACCGCGTTCACCAACAGCTAGAGCAGCAATAATGCTGTACCCCTATCCACCAGTTGCTCCACAATATCTACCTGATTTAAAGCATAGTCATCATCAGGTTGTATTCTCTGAATTTCTTAAAATTGAGACTGATCCATTAAGAATTCAATTAGGGCATTTTATAGTAGAACACTGTACGCGTTCTATACCTGAAGAGCTATTTCGTACAGAAGTGCCGCCCGATCCTAGAATTATAAGTGATTTCGTTGATCAAGTAATAGTTGCGGTTGAGATTTTCGGGTAAGTAAATTTCTACTTATCATAATTTAGAGAACAAGCTCGTTATAATAGCGGACGTGACCCAATACCTCCCGATATAAATGAACTATACATATCTAAATGGTTGCAGCAACGGCATCATCTTTTGAGACCACTTGAGATCATTCATCTTCGTCGAGAACGTATGCAAGCAGACAGGGCAGCAGCCTTACAACAACAACAACAACACCACCATTCTACTACTACAATTGTTCAACCCACTTCAGCTCCAGAGATGATCTTTCATCATAATATGGAAAATCAAAAACCCCCTCCTCCTGCATTGGGTCGACAAAAACGAAGAGCAGCAGATAGATGGGGTCCAACAACACCAACAGGTGTTAGAAATAATGAGTCATCAAAAGGAATCAAAGCAAGAAGAAAAATAGGAGTTTCATTAGGCGAAGAATTAGATAGTCTTGGAGTACCTCGAATTATTCACTGTGAAAATCTTAGACATGCTATTGCTAATAGAGGATTGGTAGTTCAACTCCCGACTCATTCTGGGACAACTTCACGTGGGACATCAAATTATTATCAAAGGTATTTTTTAAATTTTAAAATTAAAAAAAAATTATAGATCAACACAACCACATCGTCTACCATTATTTAATCTTTTAATAGCAGGCAGAGGTGATACACGAAGGTCCCGATTGGTAAATAAAAAAATATATATATTTTTTTAAATCAGGTATTGCCTTGGGGAGAAGTTGTTAAAATTAAATATAATAGGACATTACTTGGAATACCTGATTTCTTAGTCGAAGCATTAGGTTATAGTTCGTGTCTTCAACCACTCGTACCTAAAGTGTGTGCAGTATCACTTGAAGATTCTGCATATGGAGTTGAAATGTTATTATTTTATCGTGGTATGCCATGTAATAAAAGATCTCTTGTTCGACCACCAACAAGTAGTCCTTCAGTACGTAAATTTAATAGATCTTTAAAAACAACAAAAATTTATGAAAGTAATTGGGACAATAAACAATTGCTTCATGGTAATTTTTTATATTTTTTTTTATTTTTTTTTTAGATGATCAAGGCAAAAAAATAATTAAATCTTTGAATTGGAAATTTGATGATAATTTTTATTTGAATAATACAGGATCATGTAATGATGAATGGCGAGACTCGTCAAGACTTGACTGTTGTTTGGGAAATAATTAATAATTTGTTTTTTTTTTAATAAAAATGATAAAAATATTTATATTACCTTTATTATTAAGCATTATTTTAATAAAAAAAAAATTTCCTGAAATTTACGAAATCCCAAAAATTCAATATCCTTATAAAATAAATAAATTAATTAATTATACAACTAATAATCAAATTTTAGTACGTATTATATTAATAATTCTTTAATAGGGTTTTGAATCATTTTCTCATTATAATGGATATATTTATGGTGGTGCTGCAGATGGTAAAAAAAAAAATTAAATAAAATTAAAAAAAAATAAATTCTAAAAAAAAATTAAAAAATATTTTGATTAAAAAAAAATTTAATTAAAATTTTAATTGAAAATTTTATTTTTTATTTAGGATCAATTATAAAATTTTCAATTAATGAAACAATGAATGCTATAATTCATCAAAAAATTCAACTTACACCCCCAAAAGGTTTGTTAAAATAATTATAAATGTTAAAAAAATTTAAAAGAAAAAATATATTCAAAAATGAATACATATTAAATAATCAAATAGATATTATTAATTTTGAAAAAATTAAGAAAAAAAAAAAAAATTATTAAAAAAAAAGATGATAATTATTTTATAAATTTTTGTTTAATAATTTTAAATTAGATGGAATAAAATGTGGAAGTCGTGAAAATGAAAAATTCTGTAATAGAATAATGGGTACTGAGATTTCAAAGAATAAATATGGTTTATCAATTTATGGATGTGATGGATTATTAGGTTTAATAAAAATTGATTTATATAATAATAATAAATTAAGTATATTAATTCCAACAACAAAAAATAATAATATTCATTTTTGTAATTCATTAGTAAAATTAAATGATACAATTTATATAACTGATTCATCAAAAAGACAAAGATATGATTGTGTACTTGATGTACTTGAAGGAAAAGCTTTAGGTCGTTTTATAAAATATAATGAAAAGTAAAGTATATCAGATAAATTTATAATTAGAACAGGTATTATTGAAATTATTAAAAATAATTTGAGATTCCCAAATGGAATAATATTGTCATATGATAATAAATTTATATTAATTGTTGAAATGTTTATTTCAACAATACATAAATTTGATTTAGAAAATGGTATATTATTATTAATATTTTTAAATTAAATAGAATCATTTATTCCTTGGGCTCTTCTTCCATTTATACCGGATAATATAAAACGTAGTGTTGATGGCTTAACATATATTGTTGCTGGTACTATTTGGCGATCACAATTAATTGATTTCTTTTTGAGCAAAATGCCTTTATTACGACAGGTTAAATGAAATTTTAAATTGATATATTCAGGCATTGGGATTACTACCCACTAATTTTCTGACATATCATATGTGTTTTAATTTTGGTGCTGGACGTACTGGTTGGGCGGCAAGATTACGAAATGATGGAACAATTATTCGTATATACAATACAGGTATTGTGAATACTATTTTTAAAAATATTCTTATTTTGAGGTTCTGCAATAACACAAGTCAGTGAAGCTTTTGAGACACCAGATAATAATTTTGTTCTCTGGGGATCATTTTTAAATGAGAAGCCTCTCTCCATTACTCCTTCACTTGAGATTATGAATCTATAATATCAATCATTATTAACTTAATTATGTTTGGCACCCGACATAATGATAATTTTTTAAATTTATTAATTTTAATAAAATGACGCGATTATTACAAACAAGTGTCGCCTGATATCCTCAGGGCATTTTTTTCCACGATAATTATTTTTTCGTTAAGGAGGATAATGGGTTATACTGCAACAACAACATCAAATCTCTTTCCTCCTCCTACTCATCCTAATAATAAGAATCTTCAAGAGATGCGTAAATTATTTTTAAGACCACCAAAAAATAGTGACTTTGAAACACTTGCAATTGTAGGGTAAGAACTTTTAAAATATTTTTGGCCAGACAAGGAGGATATAGCATGGTTAGAGTTGTTAAACATATTTTTTCATGCGAAATTTTTGCTTTAAAACAAATGTCAAAATATGATTTGACAATTAAATCACGTGTAAGATATTTTATTAAGAAATATTTTTAGGAATCATTAATTATACAAGAAATATCAGTTATGTATCAAGCAAATTCACCTTGGGTTCCCAAAATGTATTATGCTTGGCAAGTAAGATTTATATATATATTAATTTATATAAGGATGCACATTTTATTTATTTATTGATGGAATTTGTTTCTGGTGGTGATTTAATGAAACATCTTTCAAATGCAAAAAGATTTTCTGAAACTACATGTCGATTTCTTATTGCTGAACTTGTAAGTTCATAATACAAATAATAATTAAAAGAACTCATCAATAAAAAAAAAATAACAAATAAAGATTATAATAATAATAAATAATAAATAAAGATAATAATAATTATAATAATAATTATAATAATAAAAAATAAATAAAGATAATAAATAATAATAAATAATTATTAAATAATGTAGGTACTCGCATTAGCATATGTACATGGGGAATTACAATGTGCACATCGTGATATCAAACCTGAAAATATATTATTTGATTCAAGAGGGCATATTAAACTTGCAGATTTTGGTTTATCAAAATCTGTTAAAAATTTGTCTGAAAATAAAACTTCAAATAATTTAACATCTTGTCTTCGTAATCCACGGAAATATTATAATGAAAGATTAATGACGGGAGCTGGTACAACAGATTATATGGCACCTGAAATACATAGACAATGTAATTGTAAAAAATTGAATATTGGTTATACAAGAACTGCTGATTGGTGGAGTGTAAGTCCCAAATAAAAAAATTAATAATTTTAAGGTAGGTGTTGTTATGTTTGATATGCTTTTTGGGACACTTCCGTTTACTGATCGTCATCATTTGGGTCATGTTACTACGGATAGAATCATAAAGTAATATATAAAAAAAAAAAAAAAAAAAAATTTCTTTTAGTTGGGAGACACATTTAAAGGTTCTACCAAGATTTCCAATTTCATATCATTGTGAAGATTTCTTAAGACAGTGAGCGATATATCTTAATATTCTAGATAGCCTTTTAGCGGAACCTCAAAATCGATTTAAGAATGCAGCTGAGGCATCTCAACATCCGTGGCTTCGAGCTGTTAATTGGGAACATATAAGAGAACAAGTGAAAAAAAAAAACAAATATTTTTTGTCCTTAGACAGCTCCTTTGACAATTGATCGTAGTCCTTTAGGGTTACGAAATTTTGATCTTGTGGATAAAATTAAATTTAATCGTGTAAGTTTTTTTTTTTAAAAATATATTAGTGGGAAAATTTAAAAAAATGTGAGGCTATGACACTTGGTAATAAAATAATTTCTATAAATATACCAACACCCTTCTTAACAAAAAAAAATGTTGTCCCAAAAATAAATTTATCTGAAATCAATAAAATAACTCAACAATGTCCCATAACACCCCCCCCTCAATTAATTAAAAAAAAGTTTTTGATTAATAGCAATAATTGTTCTAAAATACCACCATTAATACAAACTTCAAGACAACAAAATTTTTCTCCTTCTAAAGAACTTATTGTCCCAACTACAACCAGATATACTCCAACATCATATCAAAAATATTTATCGCCTCCCGAAAATAAAAAAAAAAATAAAAATTATAAATTGAATTATCCAATGACTGAAAGATCAGAAAACATATTGTCAAAACATTCTATAAATACGTTAGAAGAATGGTTAAATGATCGTTCTCGTCGTTTTCAACTAAAATCTAGAAGATCAATACCTCGCGAATTATTTCTTTCTTTTAGACAAAACCATAGAACAATATGTGATGATTATATTATTAATGTCGCAACGACAACTCCACGACTTATAACAACAACAACAACATTACAAAAAAAAACGACATTACAAAATAAAACAATATCGCAAAACAAAACAACATTGAAAGAAACAAAACAATTGAAAAAATCAATAATAACATCAACAGTTAATTGTAATGATAAGTTTGAAAAAAAAAATATTCTAAAAATACCTATCACAAAATCAGATTCAGATTGTACTACATTTTGGTCGAGTAGGTCCCAAAAATCATCATTATCATATAATGAATTAAAAACTAATTCAAAATATCAAGATAATAAAAATTGGAATGATTCAATTACAATTATTACAACTAGAAATGAAGAAAAAAAAAATTCTGGAATTATATATAAAAATGTAACTAAAATATTTGATTTGTTAAATCCAATATATATAACTCGACAATAAAAAAAAAAATATTAATTATTTTCTGCAATTTTTTTTATTATTGTAGAATGTATTAATCTAATTGCTCCTGATATAATACTATTATTTATTATAATTATATTTTTTTCTAATTTATTTTGAGCATTATGTATTGCTGAACTTGTTAGTAAAAAATCTTGTATAGCTCGAATACTTTTTAAATTTAATATATATTTGTTTTTTAAGGGATTTAAAGTAAAATTATGTGATCTATTAGCAAATCTTTCAATATGAGTTAATTCCCGTTCTATATGAATTAAAAATGGTATAATCCTGTGTGGATATTTTTTTGAAAGTCGATCAATAAAATCAACTGTTAAATGAACACCTAAAAAAAAATTTTAATAAATAAATTAAATAATTAAAATAAATTAAATAAATCAATTAAATCAAATAAATTAATTAAAATAAATTAAATAATTTTAATAAATAAATTAAATAATTAATTAAAATAAATTAAATAAATCAATTAAAATAAATTAAATAAATCAATTAAAATAAATCAAATAAATTAATTAAAATAAATTAAATAAATCAATTAAAATAAATTAAATAAATCAATTAAAATAAATTAAATATTTTTAATAAATAAATTAAATAATTAATTAAAATAAATTAAATAAATCAATTAAAAT
>JAPYZD010001580.1:0-21498 GCA_030522725.1 Ichneumoninae sp. B BG-2022a
TGCTGAAATTTTAGAGCCTAAAATCGAGGCCTGACGAGAGCCGAGAGGGCCTCGTCAGAGCCCTGGCTCTTTCCGGACCTAACGGACGCTTCGAAAATTCTACCAAGGTACTCGTGTAAAAAATAATCAATAACGCTGAAAGAAATCCAAAGTATCTTCGCTGGAAAGGAATTCTATTCGGTGCACGAAGATCCTATTTGCTGTAAATGACAATCGACTTGCGAAAGGATACTTTTTCAACAAAAGAATTTTTTCTGAAGAATGTGGTCTACCATCGACCGGCAATCTTAGCTTGGGTTCTTTTTTTGTTACTCTATCGGCTGTTTCCGAGTTTGCGCCTCGAGCTGTCTTTCGGGCTTACGCATCGGCTGGAACTGGCGAAACATAGAAACGAAAGGTGGTTGCGTGCGCGAAAGGGCGCGATGGGGAATGGCGAGAAAAAAGGGAGAACAGTTTCGGAGCAGAAGTGAGGGACTCCGAATACATGACCTCCCAGTGCCGCTGGCCTACCTACCGGCGACAGTAGCGAAGAATCGCCGAGAGAGAATGAGGATAGAGTAAGACGCGCGCGTGTGTGCGTGCCCGAGCGTTTCTCGATGGACGGAGTGAGATAACTGCTGCTTCGCGCGCAAGAGCTCGATAATCGCGGGCGCTTGGTTTTGCAGCGATTCGCGGGTGAGCTCTCTCCGGGGCTCTCGGGCGAGGATCGCGGGGCCTCCGGTTGGCTTCTTCGAGGCGAGTAGGTACATCGAAATGGAATCCGGTTCGTCGAACAAAACCGAGGGGTCCCCGTTGACAAATTGAGTCGGGTTCCGGGTACGCATTCGCGCGTAAACCACGCGTAATACTTTCCCTCTCGTTCACCGTGACGTTTGTCCGTATAACTCTCACATTTCTCCAATTTGCCAGAACAACACTATTAACTTATACATACGACAGATAAGAAAGGTTTGCACACGCAATGAACACTTTTTTCGTCACAGCGGAAATACGTCACATTCGGTTTGGAAATCTCATTTTTCAATCGGAAGTGACGAAATACAGACAGTAGGTCACTTCCGGTCGCGAAATGAGATTTTCAAACCAGGGATGATTTCACTTCCGGTCTAGAAATTGATAAATATTGTACCATCTCTAATGAATTGGAAGTCGGCTAAGTTGGAGTTGAAGAATGGTCCTTTGGGAAATGGTCCTTTGGGAAATGGTCCTTTGGGAAATGGTCCTTTGGGAAATGGTCCTTTGGGAAATGGTCCTTCGGGAAATGGTCCTTCGAGAAATGGTCCTTCGAGAAATGGTCCTTCGAGAAATGGTCCTTCGAGAAATGGTCCTTCGAGAAATGGTCCTTCGAGAAATGGTCTCCTTCGAGAAATGGTCCTTCGAGAAATGGTCCTTCGAGAAATGGTCAATTTGAAAAGTAGGAGGACAAGCTATTAAACCGCCGCTAACGCCTTTTGCCTGAGACGGCGAAGATCGATCAAAGTATCGGTTTAAAATGATTAAATAAATTAGTAACTCGAAAAAGAAGAGGCGTAGCAGCGGCAGCAGCGACAGGAGGACCGGGTGCTTTTATACGGGCTCTGACTACGGGTTCGCGAACAAGTCAGTAACATCAGGACGGACAGCGAAAAAGACGCGAGCGGTTGTAGTAACAGCAGCAAAGGAGCAGTGGCGGCGGTACCGGGATGACTGGATGGGATCCATACGAGGCCAATCCCCGTTGAATTCCTCCTAATTATGCACGCTTTACCATCACGACAATACCGCGGGTAGAAGGCGACTGCGAAGAAGGGAAGGATAAGGCAGAAGAGCCTTCTGCGATACACATTCTTCCAATCATCGCGCCTCGGCTAACATGCACACTCGGCCTCACCGTCCCTCCGGACCTTCCCTCGCGCATTCCCTCGAACCCCCTCGTACGCCTAGTCTCGCACAGTCGCACTCTCTCGCGAAACACGTTTTACCTTACAAATTCAATAAGCATATATCATATTTAATGTACGTCCTGAGCTGGGAATATTTTGACCGAGGCGACAGGACTACACAACAACCTGCTCGCGCTACACCTTTTTCATCTTATTTCTTCCCTTTTCTATACTCAACTCGCTTCTGCTTCTGAATGGATCAGCGGAGCGAGATTGTCTCTTCTGCTCACCCAGCGACCTCTTTCCCTACCGTTGCCACGATAGAATCCAAAGCTCGCACCTTATCAATGGTTAGACTATTGTTTATCGAACTCGGCTTGATGGCCAAATCGTCAGAGAACAATCTGGAAATGTTAGGGAATTAAAAAAAAAGAAAATTTGTTAACGGTCAGGTAAAATGAGTGGTGATAAAAAACTTCACTGCTTCTGTGCATTATAAAAAAATTCAAAGAATTGCATTTTCTTTTCCGTCATACATACATTCATGTTGCTATTATTTATACTGCAGAAAAACGATGTGCAACCATTGTTTTCCGTCGCCGTTAAATGGTTCGTAAAACATAAGTTTTTATTAATTAACTTGGAATTATTTAGATCAACTTCGAAGCTTAGCTGATTAAATTACTCGTATCGACAATATCTGTTTGAATTTTAATCAGCTAAAAATCACTACTCTGGATATTCTCGGTGCCGTTGCAATATCTAGAGTCGAAAATCTTTGTTTTTTCTTAAAACTCTTGAGAATTTGAGTGAATTAAAAAATTGGCATTACTATCGTTTTTGTTTTTGCACACATAAGCATATCGACTCCCGAATGAGAGACAAATCCGTATCGAGCATCGCCGTTGATTTCTCGATTCGGTTATACGTGCGCGCGTATAATTTCTTAAGGGATTCCGGTTAGTCCCGAAATCGACGAGTGTCAGGAGGTAAGTGGGTCCGTAAATAACATCACACGGTGCGCCGTCTTGCCGGGTACGAGTGTTAATATTATTTATATCGATAATTAAAGGCGACCAAGGGCGCGATCGTAGTGCAGGCACGCGCTTTCCCAGTCGCTCAAGCCTCCGGCAACCATAAAATATTCTTACTGACTTTTTGATTGAGATTCGAGAGAGAGAAGGAGGGAAGGGACGGAGAGAGAGTGGGGACCGGCTCTACTGGGACTTCCCTCGGCCCTGCGTGCTGCCTCCGAATCTCCGTCCGTATCTCTCTCGTTTCTTCTCTGTGCCCACGCACACACATACACACACATATTTACACACGAAAGATTTCGTCATACGGCCGCGTGCCGCGAAGCCGGGTCCCTTTTTTTCCCCCGAAATAACTCATGAGGAACGAAACGAAGGAAAGAACAAAAAAAAATGCAATTATCCAGTTATAGTTTCAAGCGGCTCGGAAGAAAAAAAAAGGCCTTCCACGGAAACGCTAGAGATTTATCGATTGATCGATCACTCACAAAAAAAAATTATATATAGCATATTTAGTCACACACGTGATACGAGTCGAGCGAGGTATAATAATGCGCGACTGTTGCGAATCGTTGGCGTTACTAATGGTCGCTGGGACGTTTTGTATATCGCCGATCCGAAACGATCGACCATTTTCCGATACGAATATCGATCGCGCTCTCGATCTCCCAGGCGGTACTTGATTCCTCTGCAAACCGGCAGAATATATACACATATACATATATATATACATATATATATGTATATATATATATATATATACATGAGTAAATATAAGCGCAATGTCTGCCCAGTCCGAGCCCTTCCTGCACAGGAAACGGACTCGTAGACTTTACACGTATCCAGCGTTCTATTCTGGGGAAGTCGAGGAGGATGAGAGCGAGGAACGTAGATAACAGCCACGAAGAACTAAGCGAACGAGAACCGGAGAAGCGGAGGCGAATGAGCGACGCTGCTTTCAATAAGCCAAGAACACGGGCCCTCGGCTCGAAACCGCAAGTCACGTTGGTTCATTACGCCGCCCCACGTGAGAGTGAGATGAGACTCGGAAACTAGCCTAAGCTTCTTCGCGTGTGCTGATGGACCTTGCAGCGGCAGCATCAGCAGCAGCGGGCTGCGAGGCAGCATCACCGGCAAATCGGATCCCCGGAGAACGCGCGAGCTTTCAAGGTCCGTCGCTTTCAGGATCGGGCCGTGGAATACTCGATTCCGTACGCGCCTGCACGTACACTTCTATATTCTATTCCTTCGCGAAAGTCTCATCGGTGCATTCGACTGCGTTGCCGAGCGTGTGGAATAATACTTGGCTGACCCCGTCAAATCGTCGTCGATTAACCGGCGCGAGGATCGTTCCTCGAGCATCGTACGAGAAAGATTTTGAAAAAGTCAAAATTCTCGTGCATTTGGGCGCCGGAGACATTCGCCGAAAATCTCACCGATCGTCATCTCGCTTGTAAAAAAATCTGCGTGTCTAGACCTGCACCCAGAAAAAAAAATTTATTTGACGGCCACCGTTTATTAAGATTAAGTAAAATATTTATTTGATTAAAACACATGTTTATTTAAATTAAGTAAATAGTTACTTAAATGAAATATATATTTATTTAAATCAAATAGATATTTTACTTAATCTTAATAAACGGTGGCCGTCAAATAATTTTTTTTTCTGGGTGTGACTTGCGGTAGATCAGTTATGTGCGTCTACCGGAAGTCCGGCTATTCGGACGTATTGTTACTAAATAGATTATTAGATAGACTGAATAGATTGATAAATAGATTTTCAGATACCTGGCAAGCCTGACATTTGTCCACTTCAGTCCATGTGACCTTTGCGTACACGTTGTTAGAACGCGATGGAAAGTTTGTCTACGTTCACCTACTACTATCTACAATCTACTTGCATCTATGTAGAGTTTAATTTATATATACCAAAATCTACAGACTACATAAACTTGAGTAAACGAGGATCTCTTATTATAAGTTGACACTTATTTTCGCAAATTTATCTCGTACGTCTACAATCGCCTCAGTAGTTGGATTTTCGGTAGACGCACGTCGTGGATCTGCCACGAGTCTGCACACTAAAAAATAATCTCGTAAAATCGGAATTCGAAATTTTTTAAAAATAATTTTGTTAATTAAGTGACAAACTCGTTTGTCACTTATTGTACAGTGTACAGTAGACTCGGCTAGACGGCCACCAGGGTTAACAGTTATTTTCGCAAATCTATCTCGTGCGTCTACAATCGCCTCAGTAGGCGAATTTTCGGTAGACGCACGACATAGATCTACCACGAGTCTACAGTAGACTCGGGTAGACAAACCACAGGATTTAACAGACAGTTCCGCAAATCTATCTCATCCAGATTTTTGGTAGATGGACTTGACTGATCTACCATGAGTCTATCGTAGAGCAGATATTTTCTTCACTGGCTCGTGTACGCGCGTTCATGCGGAACGCATACGTACGCTCGTAATAACGAAGCTGAGATGCTCTCAGGAAATTCTTATGGCTGTCGTGCCGCGCGGCTTTTCCAAGGGTTAATCCGAGATGTGAAACGTTTGAAGAATCGCGATGGTGGATGGTAGATATTAGATCGTTGATGTTATACAGCGGCATTCACTGTACGCGTACCCGCGCCGCTATCGTCCGTGTACCAATGAGTTATAATAACGTGGCTCGCGCGTCGCTGTATCTTTCGTTTCCCCTCACGCCCTCGCCCCCCCCCCCTGCGTCTCACCCTCGTACCATCAGCGCTGTAACCTGACCGAACAGTTAATTGGAATTTAGTGATTGCCAGTGGCTCATCCGAGACCGTACCGAGTCTAGCTACATCACGAGCTCGTTGCCTCTCGGCTCACCGGCAAATTGCATTAACCCCGCAACGCAAATTTCGCTCTAATCGAGTTTACGCACTATGAAAAAAACAAAATTTACTGAAATAAATTAAATTTTTTTGTATATTTTTTTTCATTAATTATCTCAACATATATTTTTTTTATTGGTGAAGTGAACTTGGACATTTTTCAAAATTGAATGCAATTCGAATCGACCCGATAAATAGATCGAATTTTCTGCGTAAAAAACTTAATGTTGATGCCTGTAGAGTTTTATTTTTTTTATTTATCTGTATTGCCCCCGCTTCCCAAAGCTACTTACAAGCGCCTTGTAGCGCGTCGGCTCGATTGATGCGTAATTACGCACCAACCGAGCCGACTACTAATTACTAGTCCTCACTTATTTTTTTTTGTCCGTTTCTGTTTCTTTGCCCTCATGCACCGAAACAGGCCCCCCCATTTTTGTGGCTGCAGCCGTCTTCCCGCCTGTATCGCATTCGCCTTTGTCTTACACCCAAAAAATCTATTTATTTGACGGGCGTCCGCAAGTAAATATTCATTTGATCTAAACAAATATTTATTTGATTTAAGTAAATATTTATTGGATTTCAATAAATATTTATTTTTTTTAAGTAAATATTTATTGGATTTCAATAAATATTTATTTTTTTAAGTAAATATTTATTGGATTTCAATAAATATTTATTTTATTTATGTAAATATTTATTTGATTTCAAAAAATATTTATTTGCCCGTAAAATAAATTATTGTTCTGGGTGTCCGAGTAAACTCACAGGGAAACTGCATAAAACCGATGCCGTGTGTAACACCCCGTGGCGTCTGTAAAGTTTACTTTTTCGATCGATTTTTGGATTGCCCAATTAGCCTGTAACGTCCAAGGATCAAGAGCGCACTGAATTCCGAATTAACTTCACCGACAAATATACATAGTCGTAGATGCGGTGGATGCGTATTGCCGAGGGACCACGTGCCTGGCCTCCGCGTCGCTCGAGAGAGACTTCACGTATTGAGAGAAAAAAAAGGAAAAAAGAAACTAGAGCCGACATGTTAACGGCCAACAACAAGTCGACTTTATTGGCCGTAAACGCGGCAATCTCTTATCCCATATACACCGAGAGTATGCGGCGGGGTCCGCAACGGCAACCGATAGTACGTACTGTGTTGCTCGGGGATCGATTCTTTTGCCGGCGACGTTCGCCGCGAGGACGGTTCGAACCGGTATGGGATATCGAACTGCGCATGTTCCATGAAAATAGTTCAATGGAATTACACAAATTTTTGTACTACTCCGGGAAACTGTCGTTTATCACCCGAATCGCTCAATCTCCGAATAAATAAATCATTGGTGCCGTAAATCAAATGCCGACGAAGGAGTAAGAGCAAACTCACCTATGGGAAAGATCGAAGAAACGTCCCTCCATATACACCTCGCGACACGCCGATTAAACGACTCCCGTGTACAATGTACACGCGTGAGATCGATAACCCTGCGAGAAACCTCGCTTTCGCTTCTTCGCTCCAGGAAATATATCTTAACGGCTGCAGATCGATCCTCTCGCAATATGTGCGCATTTCGTACACGCAACGTATATATCGATACATATATATATATATATATATATATATATATATATATATATATATGTATGTATGTATTGCTGGCAGCGTGTTTCTCTCTTACAGGACGGTGTGTATCTTGTAAGATCGAAATGTACAAGGCGTGTACAGGTTTTTATGAATTTTCTTTTGCGCCGGTAATATTTTCTGCGGGAGATGAGACCGAGGACCGGCGGTTGTCTATATCGAGTATGGAAGCGAATGGAAGCGAGTCATCCATGACCGCGGGAGCGGGGCCGATGACTCGGGACACACGTATCGGTATTGTAGGTAAGACTAGTTGTAGGTACGATAGGCGAACTATTGCGACGGACGCTTAGAATGTCTCGAATATTAGACACGAGTAACACGAAATGGGCTGTCCGGTCGTGTGTGTACGCGTGTGTGTGTGTTCGTGTCTCCTCATATTCCATCCTCTCCTCGGTATCTGGCTTTCGAGCGTACATACACACTTTCGTATTATCAAGCTTGTTCTGCCGAAGGGGCGGAGCCGGTTATCGATACCGCGGAGCGAACAAGACTAGATACTTGTTCTATAAGGTGTACGGCATTATAGGAGTATATGCATTATAATACTACGGTCGGTATGTAATACAGACATATAAAGTTCGCGATGGGAAAAGAAAACCGTGTTAGAGTTACTATTGTGGGGTTCTTTTGGAACGACCTGTTGCAGATTTTATGCCGGGTGGTCACGGTCAGGAAAAACCTGCAAAACTTAGCAAACATTTTTAAATGCGTCAAATTCGTCAGCAAAACGTCAGGGAATTTAATATTCATTAGGAAAAATTCTTATTTTTGGCAAACCATCCAAAAGAGGATCTTGCACTGATATAAAAAGAAGTTGAATTAACTAAAGATTCGGGCAGGAACCTTCAAATAAATATATTGTTGGTACAGCAAAAAAATTGGTTGGTTCACCAATTGCCTGGGTGTTTTCATCAAATCATTCTTGAGGCATTAAAATATTTTGTTCGACCAGAAAAATATTTATTTGAACGTCCCTGCCCAAATGTTTAGTTGATTGAACCGCATTTTTTTTATCAGTGTGGGAGACTGAAAACTTAAGACTGCATAGACCGAAGTGTACTGCAACTATAAGACCAGATACTTGTTTTATAAGATCTATGGCATTATAGGAGTATATGAATTTTAATACTCCGTTCGGTATATAAGACAGACATATAAAGTCCGTGATGGAAAAAGAAGACCGTGTAAGAGTTACTACTGTGCGGTATTTGTGGACCAACCTGTTGCAGATTTTTTGCCAGGTGGTCACGGTCAGGAGAAACCTGGAAAACAGCAAACACTTTGAAATGCGTCAAATTCATCAGCAAAGCGTCAGAGAATTTAATGTTCGTTAGGAAAAATTCGTATTTTCGGCAAGCCGTCCAAAAGACGTTCTTGGGAGAATGAAAACTTAAGACTGCATAGACCTAAGTCCACTGCGACTAGAAGACTAGATACTTATTCTATAAGGTCTATGGCATTATACGAGCGTATGCATTATAGTACCCGGTTCGGTATGCAATACAGACATACAAAGTCCGAGGTGGGAAAAGAAGACCGTATAAGAGTTATTACTGTGGGGTATTTGTGGACCAACCTGTTGCACATTTTTTGCCAGGTGGTCACGGTCAGGAGAAACCTGGAAAACTTAGCAAACGTTTTTAAATGCGTCAAATTCGTCAGCAAAACGTCAGAGAATTTAATATTCGCTAGAAAAAATTCGTTTTTTTGGCAAGCCGTCCAAAAGAGATTCTCGGGAGAATGACGACTTAAGTCTATCTGAACCGAAGTCTACACAAACCTCCATAGACCGAAGTCTAGCGCAGATTTAGCTAGACAATCATGCTCAAAAATCATTCACGAAATCTATACGGCTCGTGTAAACTCGTCCCGGTGGGTGAACTTCCGGTCCCCAAATAGATCCACGACGACTCCACCGTAGGTCAGATTTCTTTACACGAGAATTCTCATGTTCCCTCGGAACTGGGTCTCGGCGCGATGCGGAGAGGCCCTGTCTTATCTCCCTCGACACCGAGGGTCGCCTTGCGCCACATGACGGATCGATGCATTAGCGCGCTGATTAGACCTTTCGAACCTTCGTCGTCCGGCCGTCTCCAGCGTCTCGCTGGTCGTTCGCTCGGAGCTCGCGGTACGGAATCGACCCGGTAAAATCCGTGTGACCGGCTGCATTTGATCGTGCAACGCGAGCGCGCACTCCGGATCGAGGAACCTCGAGGCTTTCACAGTCGGCCATATACGGCATCGGGCGACGAGTCACCGTCTCACCGACTCTTACTCTTTAATTTATTTCTTTGCTTCTCACTTCGCCACTGCAGCCGAGAACCGCCGCTCGGTTATTGGAACAGAGGGGAGTGGTGAGGGTCTCGTCTTAGGACAAAGAGGAGAGCGAAGAGAGCTCCGACCTCGTCAGGATCGAACGGCTCAATTAACGCGGATGTGTCGTCGCAGCGGGACTATCGACGCGGATAACGGCCGATAAGAGGCGCCTCGCCCCGTGACGAGCGTGAATTTTTTGTCCGGGGATCGAAATCGATGGGGAGAATTATTCCTCGGCGTCGAGTGCGTGCGGCTGTCAGGGGTAAGTCGTAAATTTTGATCGTGAGATACAAACGATAGGCTTACATTGTAGCGCGATGATATATCTGTGCGCCGGCCGAAAATATCTCGCTGACTAAAAAAACGAACAAAAATTGAGGAAAAAAAAAATCAAAAAAAGATATCGAAAGAGGTTCGCAGGGATAATTCATCATCCCGGCCATATTGATGCACGGGGCCTTCCTCATATTCGGGGGGCCCGGCCAGCGGCGGCGTAAGTGCGTTACGACGCACACACACGCGCCCCGGTCCGGACGAGAGTCGCGCATACTGAGAGTCGCTGAATATACAGCGAAGCCGTTGCGCTCGAGTGCATACGGGACCTGGCACTTGGACAAGTTGCGGGGGGGAGAAGCAGCTTCGGGAATATGTTTTCGCTCGAGATGAGTCGAGATAATCGATCCTGAAATCTTATACTATTGATGACGAAATATTACACATATCGGCAATCGGATGCCCGATCTGTTTATCGTGTACGCGAGGGACGAGAGCTTTATCGGCACGAAGCTCGCGATTGAAAAACATTATGTATGCGATTAATAATTGAGGAACCAGTCGGCGCTCGACCGGGGATTGAATTGAGCCGCGACGTTGCCAGGAGCGGCTCACGCGTCCGTCTTAGGGACAAATTTTGATACTTTAGCTTGAACTTCAGATCGCCGGAAGAGCGAATTTAATATCAATGTTTCACCCAGCTTCATTGTGTGCTCACGATCTATCTTAAGTTCGGCCTTAAGATTGAACCTCAGTTCGACCTTGATTTCGTGCTTAAGATTGAATAAGTATAAACTCAAATGAGTTCCACACTGTAAAAATAAATTGTAAATTTAATCTATTGGAACTTGAAATTTACTAACATTACTCATATTAATTAAACATTAATGTACTTTGCTTGCAAAAAAAAAAATTACCAGATGTCAAAGTTACAAATCTTTTGTCTGAAGTTTACGAAAACGTCCATGCAAAATACAAATTTCACCGTAAAATTGCAACGCACATGTGTTTGAAATGTCAGAAACGGTTTACATAAAAAAAGCTTACAATACTGTTCATTAATTTTAAAACAAAATTTTTTTACAGTGCAATTCGATCTTAAGTTCGAACTTCAGATCAAACTTAAGCTTGAAATTAAGTTCGATCTTACGCACGCAAAGAAGTTTGAATCAAACTTCGATCCAAAATTCGATATCATGATCGATCTGAAGTTCAAACTACCGTCTTAAAATTCGACCTTACCCTCTTTGTCTCATTATCTAACGCCATAGGGCCTTTTGCTATCCGAGGGTGTAAAACGGACGATCCCAACGAATGTTCCGCTTGAAAACGGGAGAAAAGAAACCCCATCCGAAACGGAGGAGCCCGGTCCGTTTTGCCCCCTCTCGTCCTGCACCATATAAAACAACCGGAACGACACTATGGATTCGTCCGGGGGACGGAGGGACGGCGATAGAGAGGCTCCCTCCGTACCTCTCGGCGGCGGTGATTGATCGGTTCCAATATAATGAGGGCCGATAATGACCGACAAGGAACAAGAGGCCCCGGCAACGCCGATGGAAAGTGATGGGTACCTTCGATAACGGGGGCTCCCCGACGCCGGCCCTTCGTCGTCGCGTGGTATATAGCAGTATCCACCCTGCGCGCCCCGATACCCAGAATAGCGCGCATCATCGCGGAGAGGCGTGAGAACTTATACCGATGCAATATTATTATATTACACGACCTACACACATGTGCCTCAATGTTACTCCACATATTCTTATTTTTTTTTTTTTAATATTTTTTTTAATTATCATAATAATTTAACGAAATATTTGAACCGCACGAGTATGAGTGGCTGCGCCGGTGCTGGATCTTGCAAGGGGAGCGCACACGCAAATGGAATGCATGCACGAGCGAAGGAGAGGAAACCATAAGTGTGCGCATGTGTGTGTGCGTGTGTGTGTGTTTGAGAGAGGGAACTACCTACCGGTTGTTACTAGTGACGCTCGGAGGATTACGTTTGTAGCATTCGCCGCGCGCGGATGATGTTGTCGCCCCTGGTGTCGGCATTATCTCGACACAGGAGGGCACTTACCCGCCGATAACCATCCCCCCTTTTTATCCCTTCTCTATACCTCTCCTCAAGTCGCCATCCTCCGGCTTCCTGCCTGGCATTCCCGGTCCAGCCCTCACCCTGCGTCCTCTCTTTCGCATTCATTCATCTCGCTCTGTCTCTCTCACCCTCCTTTCGTCTCCCTTCGTCCCACCGTCGGCCTTTCGTCACCTTGATAAACCCTCGATCGTTTAGACTTCTCTCAATTCCGTTATAGTCGACGAATATAAATCATCCAGTTTTTTTTATTTATTTATCTTTTATTATATTTTTTCCTCCCCTCCCCCTCCACCTGCTCGTGTAGGATCCGGTGGCGAGGGACGAATAATCGGAGGAAAAGGATAAAATAACAAGAACGCGTGGTCTTTCTTAATTCCGTTTCAATCTGCGAATATAGTTGTTTTTATTTATTGTTGATTATTTTCGTTTTATAAAGAAAGTCACGATGAGACGGTGCTGATAAAAATGGTACAGATCAAACGTTCCCTCCCATCTCCACCTGCCTGCGCACGACCCGTTTGCTCCAGACGAATAATTTGAGGAAAAAAGAGATTACACCCAGAAAAATAATTTGTTTGATGGGTGCACCGCAAACAAATATATATATATTTAATAAAAATAATGATTTATTTGAATTAAAATAAAGATGTATTTAATTTTAAAAAAGATTTATTTAACTTAAATCAAGATTTATTTCATTAAAATAAAGATTTATTTAAATAAAATACAGATTTATTGAACTCAAATCAAGATTGATTTCATTAAAATAAAGATTTATTTGAATTAAATAAATATTTCCAATTTATTATTTATTTATTTTTTTTTAATTTTATAAAGTCACGATGAGCCGGTGCAGATAGGAACGGTACAGATCATCGGTTCCCTCGCCCCTCCACCTGCGCGGTCACGTCCCGTCCGCGCGAGACGAATAATATGAGGGGAAAAAAAGAGATTAACGCGAGCGCGTGGTCCCGGGCCATTAGGGCTTACCTACTATCGGACGCTGACACACTGTCGAATCGGGGACATAAACATACTCGCCGCCTCGCGGTAATGCCTTCGTAACTCGTACTCGCAATCTCAACTTTTTCAATCTCCGCCGTACCGCCTTTATTTATTTGTTTTTTCTCCGACCTCTCTTTCGACACGGCTCTCGAGGATGTAGAGAACTAGCGGCTTTTTTTTGGCCCGTGTCCTCGACTCGGGAGTGCGTGAATGTCGCGACACTCCGGCGCGAGCGTCCGTGAGAGTTTCCGTGTGAGGCTTCAGGGACGTGGACCGTACTTTATTGCATCGTAGATAATCGGATCATCCGAAACCTAGTCGTATCTCCGAGTCTTTGGAGGCGCCCTTCGTTGTTCCGACTCGCCGCGCTACCAAACACTCCCAACATTCGGTGAATTTATGGAAAAAAAAAATTATTTCGACACTCGACCTTCAGCCAGTCCCGGAGTAGGGTAGAGCGGGGCAAAACGGGGCATGGGGCAAAACGTCACTTTCCAATAATTTTTGGATGCCCGAATTCGCCCCATCGATACATCAGGCTTTTACATCAGGACAAAAGAGATTACACCCAGAAAAATAATTTATTTGATGGGCGCACCCTACAAAAATATATATTTAATTTAAATAAAAATGTATTTAATTTAAGTAAAAATTTATTTAATTTAAGTCGTATGTCAGAGTCGTTTCTGCCCGGTTTCCCACCTTGTCCGATCCAAAAATGATTGGAAAATTTATTTTTGCCCAACTGCCCCGTTTTGCCCCGTTGCCCCATTTTGGCCCGCTCTTCCCTACTTCGAGTTCGCGGTGCGGAGGGTAAAATCTGAGCGCGCGGTAACGAGGCGACCCGGTCAGAAAAAAAAAGATTAAGACGTAAGATTTTTCGTTGGGCTAATAGCGGCATTAGTCATTTCACCTCTCCCGGCGTCACTGATATACAAATGGAGGCATCAATAACTCGAGCGTTGCGTACGACGAGTGGGGAGTAGGAGAGAGGGGGGTTGGTTAATATGCGCGTGTGTGTGCGAGATGCGCTCGCGAAACCGGGGACGGGTTGCGATGCATCGGGAGGATAGGAGAGAGACGAGTGAAAAGAGAGAAGCGGACGAAGTAGCTGAGGAGAAATCGAGAACGGTTAGCGCGAGAGCCGGAGAGCGGGTCAAAAACCTCTCGTCGACGAGATGAGACCGACCGAGGAACGCACCAGGAACGGAGAATGAGAAAACGTTTTAGAGCGGAATTAATCGACCGATCCACGGATATCGCGAGCTTTGACATTTTTTCATTTCTTCTTTTTTTTTTCTTCATTTTTCTCTCATCTCGCTGTAAGGCGCCTATTATCGTCAACACTCCATTTCGTATTATCGCTGAGTGTACGTGTTATAAGCGGCTGTGCGTATACTCTCGATATTATTACCATTATACGCCGGCCGAGGCGAGGCGTGAATCGGTAGGGTGAGAATTAAAAAAGGCGAGACGTGTTAATTGGCGCGAAGGAGTCGCGCCTTCGAGAAATAACGTACAAATCTAATCGCCGGTACGCCGCGGCAATGGCGAGAAATCGAAAGCGATAAGTAGGCGGGTAGAGCCACCACCGGGGCGACACCATAAATTCCGATCGGATGCATTAGCCGAGGCGTTCGAGGAGGTTCTCGGACCCCCTCGCGCCTCGAAACCTCATCCCAGATGCGGAGCTTACTCTACTTTCGAGGAAACGAGCAAGTGCCCGGTTTTTTAATCGTTGTATTCCTCGTTAGCGAGGGGGCATTGGTCACATTGCAAGATTGAATCTTTACGCGATTCACGAGGCACTCTGTCCGTAGTTTTCTCGATTGTATCGGCGCACGAGGAAACATTATCAGTTGGGATTGTTCGCATTTGGTTGGGAGAATTGACGATTAGTCAAGAGTAGTGACAATTAGCTGGGATAACTAACACTTAGCTGGAAGAAGTAACGACGAACTGGAAGAACCAACAATGAGCTGCAAGAACTAACACTTAGCTGGAAGAACTAGCAGTTAGCTGTAAGAACTAACACTTAACTGGAAGAATTAACAATTAGCTGAAAGAACTAGCAATTAGCTGAAAGAACTAGCAATTAGCTGAAAGAACTAACGATTAACTGGAACAACTAACAGTTAGCTGCAAGAACTATCAATTAGGTGCAAAAACAAATAATTAGCTGCGACAACTAACAATTACCTGCAAGAACTAACAATTACGTGCAAGTACTAACAATTACCTGCAAGTACTAACAATTAGCTGCAAGAACTACCAATTAGCTGCAAGAACAACCAATTAGCTGCAAGAACAACCGATTAGCTGCAAGAACAACCGATTAGCTGCAAGAACAACCAATTAGCTGCAAGAACAATCAATTAGCTGCAAGAACAATCAATTAGCTGCAAGAACTAACAATCCGCCGAAAGATCTAACGATCATCTAGAGAACTAACAATTAATTCGAACAATTAACAATCAGTCACTATAATTAATCTTTCAATCACTTTTAATCAATTTTTTTTTAACCAGTCTCTCTCACTAACAATCGGTTCTCCCAACTAGTAATTTTTTTTTGTTCGTCAGCATATCCGCAGCGTATACGCCGGTAGGGGCGCGCAGTGATCGAAGTTACATGGCCATTGTGCCGTGCAGGTGCTCGCGCGTATATAGCGTGCAGTCACGCTCTCGAGAGTATTATAGGTCAACAGACTCGCGAGCGCGTTGCATATCGAGTAACCATATCTTTGGTGCTCGTCGTATGCCGCGAACAAATTGTTGGTACATCTTCTCTCTCTCGCGCGCATGCGCGTCTTTCCAATCCGCCGTCCCCGCAACTTTTGCCTATAACACAAACCTCCCGTACGGAGACACACACGGCGTGTTCGCGGAATGGCTAGACGGCGAGGAAAGCCTCCGCTATGTGCATAGCTGCGTGCTGTAACGTTCATAGGTTCGTTACGACCGCCCGTCGATAATTAGGTACCTTGCACCTATATCGCGAGTGCAGAGGGAGAGAACGCGTTTACGCATTACAACGACCGAGTCGATAGCACGGGGAGGACGAGCGTATTCGTAACTCACCGGAGCCGGTCGCCCGATGTGCAGGGGGAGAGCGGGGCAAAATGGCACATCGGGGCAAAACGGGACAACGAGACAAAACGCAATTCTCCAATAACTTTGGGATGGTAGCGATGGTGCACTATAAAAAAATGTTGTTTGAAAATTAATGCACAGTATTGGAAGCTTTATTACATAAACCGTTTCTGAAATTTCAAACACATGTGCAACTTTACAATAAAATTTGTATTTTTCATGAACATTTTTGTAAATCTTGCAGCAAACGATTTGTAATTTTAATATCTGGTATTTTTACTTTACAAGCAAAGTACATTAATGTCCAATTGATATGAGTAATGTCAGCAAATTTCAAGTTCCAGTACATTAAATTTACAAGTTATTTTTACAGTGTGGTGCGTGGGACAAAACGGGTTTGAAAATCCAGATGTATCGTTGGGACAAAATGGGGCAGGGG
Organism: Ichneumoninae sp. B BG-2022a; assembly: GCA_030522725.1. Lineage (NCBI taxonomy): Eukaryota > Metazoa > Arthropoda > Insecta > Hymenoptera > Ichneumonidae > Ichneumoninae sp. B BG-2022a. Next base: position 16,623 of record JAPYZD010001580.1, read on the forward strand.
AAAAGTGGTGAATATGGCCCACCTCGATTAACACGTAAATCAATGATATATGGACCGGGCCATATTCCCCACTTTTACCCCATCCAAAAATGATTGGAAAATTGAGTTTTGCCTGCACAATCCCGTTTTGCCCCGCTGTGCCCTTTTGCCCCGGTCTCCCCTACGCCGGCTTTTCTTCGTATCGGCATTGGTGCATTTACACGCCGTACGTAATACCCTGGCGAGCCGATCACGCCCGTGAGTCATGACCCGCGGAGAGGAGCCCGGCGTCGAATCTCACCGCGGAATTCAACCGGGTGGAAGGACGGTAATTCAATATCCGACTCAGTTCCCGTCGTAGAAAAACCGTTGAATCGTCATTCTCGCCTCCTCGCGCCGATCCCGATAATGGTACACTCCAGAGGAACATTCCTCGGAGACCCGGACTGACCCCCCCCTCGCGGTCGCGATCGACGTCGATAAAAATTTGAGTCCCGAGTGCCTAAGGAATTTTTTTTTTTTAGATCTACGTACACACGGCGACGAGGCGAGACGGCAAAGGGCCTACTCTCGTCCGGGCAATTTAACGTGTATCGAGATTTTAGGTTTCTCGTCCGAGGGAGACCGAGCAGCGCCCACTTATGCTAATTTCAGTTCTCGCTGTAATCCTCGTGCAGTTCGGTAGCGTAGCTCTCTCGCTCGCTCCCTCCCGTTCTCATTTATACTCCTTTTTTGGGTTTTTTTTTTTTTTCTTCGGTTTCTTTCCTTATTTTTTCCCCTATATCCGAAACGCGCCAGTGAGCGAGAGCACTTAGCCCAGGTGTCCACCGACCACCGAGAGAATGTATATTTTTTCGCGGACTCAGGCCCGACGTATGCGCCGCGAGAGGAGCGATACAGCATTTCCTCACGCACACACATATGTGTATATTTATATGTGGACACAAGGGCTCACACACCGGTCGTATTGATCTCTCGCCGAGCGTTCCTATGGATATTCGATGTAAAGAGGTAAAGACCCGATACGCGAGAAATTGGGAGAAGGGAACGCGACGAGGAGGCGAAAACTACACGATACGGGTCTCGCGAACTTAAATTTCGTACACGCGAGCCCTCGACAATTCAGGGTGAACGGCGAGTAGAGGATTCTCCCATCCTCACTTATAATGCTCTCGACACCTGGTGAAAACCATTTCGCAAAACAAAAAAAAATAAAAATAGAAACTATTTATTTTTTAACACTAAAGTAACCTTAATTATATGTGTTAATCGTATAAAAAAATAATGCTATACTTATTGATATATGATGTAACGACGAAGAATCCTCGATCGAGTATTGAGCCATGGTTATAATTTTATGGCCGTAGTTTGATCGGACAATCGGATAACGATCGCGCATGCGTGTGCGTGAGACGACGTAGGTGCGCGACGAAACGACGAAAATTAGCCTGGCGCTTATGAAGGCTGCTTCTCGACAGCTGAAGAACACCATTTCGAAAAAAAAAAATTACACTAAACTAAACTAAACTAAATGTGTTAGCCGTATAAACACTGATAAAAAAATACGGTTCGGGCAGGGACGTTCAACTAAATATTTTGTTGGTACGGCTAAAAAATTGGTTAGTTCAACAATTTGTTGGGTGACTTCACCAAAATATTTTTTAGTCATAAAAATATTTTGTTCGGCCAACTAAATACTTATTTGAACGTCCCTGCCCGAATCTTAGTTGATTCGACTGTACTTTTTTATCAGTGAACAAATAATGCTATACTTATTGATGCATGATGCAACGAAGAGCGATCCTCGATCGAGTATTGAGCCATGGTTATAATTCGTAACGCACTCGGCATCAATTTTATGGCCGTAGTTTGATCGGACAATCGGATAGCGATCGTGCATGCGTGTGCGTGAGGCCACGTAGGTGTGCGACGAAAATTAGCCTGGCGCTTATGAGGGCTGCTCTCGGCCGGCCGGCGGTATGCGTTATGGGATGCCGGTGTTATGGGGAGCACGCGTGTACGAGTGGGAGGGCAAACTAACGACCGCGCGCTCTTCAAGTAGGTGCAGCAGCGGCGGCGGCGTCGGCAGGAGGATCGCAGTGGCCGAGAGAAGTGCATGCGCACGATCCCATGCTGCTCTCTGCACCTTCTGCTCAGTCCCGGCGGAGGAGAGCACACGTCGCCGTGGAGAGAACAGTAGCCGGACCCCGGGGCATCACCGCGAACCTGACCACCTCGTTATTTATCGCGATATCAACCTATATTTCACGCACACCGATGCCCGAGCCATACTCACCTCGTGCGAGCCACGACTACTCGCCGCGCACTTGGGGATATAGAAAAGGTCTTCGGGAATAATACGGGGATACTGGGCGAATATCGGTGGGTGAGCCAACGGCTTGGCCGGGTTGATTTTTTAAAAATTTATCAGTTGTGTCTAGAAACGGCCGGCGACTTTGCGACCGGTCATTTTTTATTTGTCAGTTGACTGTCATGCGATTCAGTCAATTGAACCGTCCGGAAATTACCGCAGTGTGACAACGCCGACATTAACTGTACAAATCCCCACGGTCCCAACTTTAAAATTGATAAAGTATCAACCTCGTTAATGAGAAAACAATTCATTTTGTATGCATTTTATAATAGTGTTTCGTTAATGAATTAAATGATTAAAAGAATTAAAATGCGAGTCATTACGACATCGAGGAGGGAGAAAAACTCATTTGAAATCAACCTGCACTGCTAAAACGTTGAAATTGCGACCATAAAAATGATTCGAATCTCAAATATCCCAAATAGATAAAATGTTTTTTTTTTGTTTTCACCATATTTGTGGCGCCGAACAAAAATGAGGGTCACGGTACAAAAAACATTTTCTGCAATAAAAAAGACGGCCATTGTTTAGTCAATTGACGCTTACAACAAATCTCCATCTACGACGAAATTATTATTCCCTCGATCTTTTTACCGGCCGTCAATGCTACAACGATTTTGGGAATAATTTCACTGTTTCGTTCGTGCAAAAATCTTTTTAGCGCTTGTGTATTTCCTGACATCGATTATTCTCAAGTATAAAAAAAGGATGACTGCGTAAACACGCGATGGATGGCAACGGGCGCGACAAGGTTTTTAAAATTTTCAACAATAATCGTCAATAATCTTACGGCCTTTTAACTCAATCAGTTAAAAAACCTGAGAAACTAATTTTTCCATATATACACATATGTATGCATACATTAACATATACGAGAGCGCACAAGAGATGTTCCCCGTTCTTTGGTTTCGACCAGTGGAACAGCGACGCATGCCGCAACGTGCCTTCCTCCTCTTCTCTCTTATACATATTCATACCACCTCCGTATCCCTCCGATATCTGTGTACCGCCGTTATTTATCAGGACATTAACCGACACACCGAATTAATGCAAAATTTGTTAACGTATATGAAATTTTTACGAGTATAACACGCCACGGTTCTCTATTCATAACGTATAATAGCTTCATTGACTTCCAACTTTTATAGTTTTCGGAATTAGATAAACCTCTCACCCCCTCCACATCTATGCCGAGGTATATTATCATCGTCGCCACGCTCTTCCTCGCCGGCGCGCATTCGTATTAGCGGTATTCAAATATTGGATAAAAAAAAATGCGGGAATCTTATAATTCCGAGTTGCCCGGCGTTTTGGCACGGAACGAAGAGACGGACAGTAAGGTAAACGTACCAATGCCCGGACACTTAAGGGAGCAGTCCCAGTCCCTGGACGTGCATGGAAAATCATATTTCCGTCTCTTTTGCACGCACGTCTTGTTCAGCCACTGAGACGTGTCCGGTCATTGGTACGTTTACCTTAACACGCACGGGTGCAAAAACGCGGGGTTTTTTGTCCAGTCGAACGAAACGCGGAGAGCGAAAAAACATAGCGAGACTCCGGCTCAATTGCAGATAGAGTAGATCATCCTCTCGGACTCGCAATTTTCTGAGTAAGGTCTTCGCTGGGGAGTTCTTCTGCGCTCCTCCTGTGTACAGCGAACCTCTTAAAACTCTCTCATTCCGGCGTGTGAGCGCGCACGCATAGCTTTTCGACCCTCCGATGCATCGGCGCTAGCGTGTTGTCTGCCCCCATCTCGCTCTCGCTTAATTAACTCGGGGGATTGTCGGCGGGCGCAAGAACCCGTTGTTTTGCACATCGCGGCCTTACGACTAGAACTAATCTCCGTTCCCCTGCCTCCGTTTCGCGAGTGCTCCTCACCTCCTCGGACCTCCCGATGCAACTGCGAGCTGGATGCACGGGAAAAAAGGATTAGTTTCGTCGGCAGATCGTTCGGAGACCTCACACTCTTGCTGCCGTCACTCGCGGCATGCTCTCTTTCTTGCTGCCTATCCTTCCATTTATAAAAAATAAAAATATATTTTCCTCAACTATTCTACAGTCTTCTATATCGAAACATGTGAAAAATTGCACTTTTGTGCATTTGCAATTGCAAGTTTTTTTTTTCATTTCCATAAACAAAATAGAGAAACATTGGCTGAATAACTTCGATGGCCAATTGACCGCATATATGTAATCTAAGTCTGTTATGTATAAAAAAAACTGTTCCATGTTATGTGTCAATAAATTCACTACTACTAGGAGAAAAATATATAGATAAAAATTTAATAATAATTGAACAAAATATTGGTTGCAATACATCCGTTTTGCCGAGGTTCCAAACACACTGCACTGGCAGTTTTTTTAATTCCACAAACACAATGAAGAAACATTGGCTGAAAAACTTCGGTCGATGGCCAATTGACTGCATATATGTAATCTAAGTCTGTTATGTATAAAAAAAACTGTTCCATGTTATGTGTCAATAAATTCACTACTACTAGGAGAAAAATATATAGATAAAAA
>JAPYZD010001581.1:0-32821 GCA_030522725.1 Ichneumoninae sp. B BG-2022a
CACTTGTAATCGTAACTGCAAACATTATATGATGCACAGAAAAAAAGTTACACAAGGTTTAAGCCTAAATTATTTTCTATTGTTGAATTCTGTTAAAACCCCGACGATATAGTGTCCGATGAATGGTACGAGCGTTACTACATATGCGGCCTAATAATGGGACTGTACGAAAAGGTTAGGTTGGCCAGTTTTCTACGTATCGTATCTTCATTATTGTTTCGCGTGAATGTTATTGTTTTTATTGATTTAATTGATAAATCGCAAAGGAATTCTTTTAGATAATATTAACTAAAAGTTCGCACATCAGGATTCTCGAAATCTGCGATTGTCCGAAACATTGGGACACGCAGTGTCCGAATATACGGACGTGCTGAAAAACCGCGTCCGAAGATCGGTGCATTTGGGCTCTCTTGATACTTTCTTCCGCAATTAAAAAAATATTTATCCTTTTGTAATTAACCGGTGACTTTTGGAAACTGGAAACTATCAGCTCGATATTGGTTTCGGTTATTTCAAGAAAAAAAATGTTCTTGATAAATTAATAACTGCTGGAATCTTTGGCTGCTCTTAACCGGCCGATCATTGGTACCTTTACCTTAATGGATTTCTCTCCGTCAGCCTTCTGTCGCTACGATTTTTTGTTTCCTACGAGAAAGTATCGAGTACAATTTTCTCGGATGACGACGACGATCGCTGTCGGCTATTTGCGTCCGGATGAATGGAGCGAGGGAGCCGAAAGAGATCCAAGGGATCTGGTCTTTCTTTTCTGCTTCCGTCACCAGCTTCGCTCGCTTCGCACGAATGTTTGCCCTTTGCCCATCGCTCTGAGCTAGCGCGTTCGCGACTCAAAGCTGTGTCCACAGAACGGCGTTGCGGCCGTGGAACTCGGAGTCTTCCGGTATGAAGAGATGATCGGGGAATTCATCTCACGGAAGTTTGCGCAGTGAGCTCTGGTCAGACTTTCTCTAACGGAGAGCCATCATGTTTAATGAGCGCCATTGGTGCACGCGGCTACCGTTGACGATGCTGCAGCTCATACTTAATGAGTCGTGCGTCTTTTACTCCGTGTAATTTGTAACGTACACAAGCGCGACTCACGTCCGTAGTCACGTGACGAATGGATGAAGACCCCGATAGCTGACGCGCAGCTCTGCGCCCAGAAAAATCATTTATTTGACGGCCAGCGTTTATTTGGTTCAAGTAAAATATTTATTTGATTTAAATAAGTATTTATTTCATTTGAGTAATTATTTACTTAGTTTAAATAAATATGTATTTACATTAAATAAATATTTTACTAAAACTAAATAAAGGATGGGCGTCAAATAATTTTTTTTTCTGGGTGTGCGACTTGAAAAACCACCACCAAACTACCGTCAAAGCGACCGAGTGAACGACCCGTCGTTTTCGGACAAACATACGTCCGCGGAAACGGCTGGCAAAACGCCTTCATCCGCGTCCACACCAGCCGTGTACGAGCAGCTTCCAGGGAGGGCTTTCGGTCAGGTGATTTTAGAATTAATGAGCGACCTGACTGAAAGCTCTCTGACGCGAAGTCGTTTTAACAGTCGTTTCACCGGACGTTTTGTCCGAAAACGCCCGGTCGTTTTCCCGACGGTTTTGATGGTCGCAGGATCGGCCAGGGAACATGCAAGCTGCTTTGGTTGCATCTCGATTTATTTTATTCGAGCACACCAGTCCATACGTTTTTTCCCCTAAATACCCGGGACATACTCAGCCGATCTCGTTCGCACTGCAGTCAGCCGCAGAGTCAAGCTTCATGCGTTGGGTAGGGGAGACCGGGGCAAAATGGCATAGCGGGGCAAAACGGGACAGCGTGGGCAAAACTCAATTTTCCAATGATCTTTGGATGCCCCATTTTGTCCCAACGATACATCCGTTTTGTTACATTATCCTGTTTTGCCCCGGTGTACCATTTTGCCCCGCGCTTCCCCATACCATTTCCAGCTTTTTCTTTGTCGCATCGTCCCCCATCGTTGTGCTTACTGTTTAGTGGCCTCTTTTTATAATCGGCAGATGTTTTTCCTTCCAGAGACGCCGGAAGGGAGAGGGACCGTGGATCTCGACAAAGTTCGTAGGGAAAACGGGACTTAGCTTGGGCCGATTATTACGGCACACGGTAAGGCGTGACCATCACGCCCAGTTAGATTCCGATACAGAAGGCGATCAATAGCGATCGTGTTTCTGATTCTGTTGCGAATCCCGCGTGACGCGTGCGCGCACGGTAATACCTTGAAAATAATATGGGGAATATGCTATCGATGGTATTGTGTGTAGTTTGTTGTTTAGTGCGGGCCAAACGGGCGTTGATGTAGGAGGTTGGGCCGAAGTGTATTCTTCATGATTCCCAAATGGGACGGCCGATCGATCACCGAGTGTCAGCGTTGGTTGTCGGTTGCCTGAAAACGATGCAGCATTGATTGAGGAGAAACGCTTCTTAAATCGACCCGTCAGCATCGGGACAGACATTACCGAGACTTTGGTGAGGAGGGTCGACTATAAGACGAAATCCAACTTAAGGCCTCATTTTTTTATATGTCCTACATGAAGACTCTACGCATCCATTCCCGAAATCTGGGCAATTTTGAACGTATTGTTTGTTTCTAATGCAATTTAAAAGTTAACTACTTTGAGGGCATCGTTCTATATTATAACATTGGAGTCAACTTTGGAGTTTTGATAAACTAGCTTTGAGTAGACGAGGCATAAAAAATTATGTAAAAAATGCGAATTCCGTGGTTTACTGAGTAAACTGAATTGTATGTCGATTCATAGTTTATTTAGTCATCGCAGTCTATTAAATTACCGAATTGCATTTTTGGTTTTTTTCAATCACATTTTTCACTCCAAAGAAACAGTCGATCATTCTTAAAGTGGCGTCAACGATACTCAGATTCCGATACAAAACTGATTCCCTTGGGAATCCCGCATGACGCGTGCGTGCGCGATCATAGTCTGACAATAGGATCGGTAAAATGTGAACATATTGAGCGTATTTTGTTCATTAATGCGAGCTAAATGCGCGTTGATGTAGGAGGTTGGGCCGAAGTGTATTCTTCATCATTCCCAAATGGGACAACCCATCGATCACCGAGTGTCAATGTTCCTTGTCAGTTTGCCGAAAACGACGTGGCATTGATTGAGGAGCCTGTCAGCATCGGCATCGAATTACCAAGATTCTGTTAACAGCTCGCTAACGATACTTCAAATAGTGGCTCAAATAGATTGAGACCTAAAAATAGCCAATACAGACATAAAGAAAATGAATCGCTGGAGCACGTTATCATAAGAAACATAGAGAAAAATACCTGAAAAACTTTGAATTTCCGGTTCAATTTTTCCAGAAAGATTATATAAAAAATATATTTTGTTTAATCAAATAAATTATTTTTCTACGTCTATATCAATTGTCTCTTAACGTCTCTGTATATGCGTTCTCGACTTCTCTATCGCCCGCTGGCCTGTACTCGGTCGCCTATTATATACAGTGGCACGGTACAGATTAAGGAATAAAAGAATACTTGGCGCCGAGTCTCTTGATTCCGTCGAAAGAGCGAATATTTATTTAAGCAAAATATTTGATTTAAATAAATATTTATTTTTATTAAATAAATATTTTAAACCAAATAAACGGTGGCCGTCAAATAAATTATTTTTCTGTGTGTATATCAAATGTATCTTCACGTCTCTGTATATCCGTTCTCGACTTCTCAATTGTCCGCTGTCCTGTACTCCGTCGTCAGCTCTATACAGTGGCACGGTACAGATTAAGGAATAAAAGAATACGTCGAGTCTCTTGATTCCGTCGAAAGAGCGAATATTTATTTAAGCAAAATATTTGATTTAAATAAATATTTATTTAAATCAAATAAGCGCTGGCCGTAAAATAAATTATTTTTCCGGTTGTATATCAAATGTGTCTTCACGTCTCTGTATATCCGTCCTCGACTTCCAATCGCCGCTGTTCTGTGCTCGGTCGTCAGTTCTATACAGTGGCACGGTACAGATTAAGGAATAAAAGAATACTTGGCGTCGAGTCTCTTGATTCCGTCGAAAGAGCGCCTAGGCCGTCGTCGAGTTTACACCTCCGTCGTCGTGGCAGACGACGGTTGTCCGCGAACCAGCAGAAAAGCTAATCGCCACCACTTTCTTTACCAATTAAGCTCTCTAATAAGACCGATTAAGCCAATTAAGGAAATTATAAGCGGCGGGTGCAACGACTCGGTGGGCCACCCCGCGTCGATCTTTCGCCGCCACCGAGCTGCTCGGCGTGAAAACGAGTTAGGGGGGACTGGGGATAACAAGGGAACGAGAAGCGTCGTATCGGATTACAGGAGAATTCGCGGAGCTCCGTCGGTCACGGGTCTCGTTGTCGGTTAATCGTTTCGTTACTCAGTCGACACGTCTTTCCCAGGTTCATCCGAGTGTTTGCGTCCGCCCATTCGTCAATTTTTTTTATCTCCATAAGATATTTTCACGATTGATTAATAATCCTTCACATATATTTTTTTCAATCGTTACATTTTTTGAGGTAACGAACAATAGCCGTATGGAGAAAGCACTAATGTCTAAATTCTAAGGCCGGGTGTTTACACTGATAAAAAAATAACCAGGTTGAATCAACTAAGATTTGGGCACGGACGCTCAACTAAATATTTTGTTGGTACACTTAAAAAAGTGGTTAGTTCAACAATTGTTTGGTTGATTTCACCTAAATATTTTTGAGTCATTAAAATATTTTGTTGAACCAACAAAATATTTATTTGAACGTCCCTGCCCGAATCTTGGTTGATTCAAATGTACTTTTTTATCAGTGTGGGTCGTGCAGCGATAAAGTCGATATTCACCGCTGCTCATTCGTCAATTTTTTGTTTCCGTAAAGATTGTGTAAAATTGATTAATAATCGTGCAATCTTTTCCCAGTCATAAACATTTTTGGGGAACAAACAATCGCTGCACCCAGGAAAATAATTTATTTGATGGCCACTGTTTATTTGGTTTAAGTAAAAGATTTATTTGATTTAAGTAAATATTTATTTGATTTAAATAAACATTTACGTGACTTAAATAAAAATTTATTTGATTTAAATAAATATTTATGTGATTTAAATGAATATTTATTTAAATCAAATAAAATTTTTACTTAAACCACATAAACGGTGGCCGTCAAATAAATTATTTTTTTGGGTGCGCATGGAGAAGACGCTAATGTTCGTAAACGCGACGGCAACAGCGTCAGCTTGCAGGCCGGAGTCGTAGCGAGTGGGGTCTTTCTAACGTAAATTCTAACGCCGGGTGTCAAGCTGATCGAGTGATAAGCTCCATGTATGCCTACGACCATCCATCATTTTTTTTTACGATAAGATATTCGGACGATTAATTAATAATCGTCCACATGTATTTTCGTAATCATGAAAATGTTTGAGGGAACAAACAATCGCCGTGTGGAAAACACGCTAATGTCCAGTAAACGATATGGCGCCGCGATCGCAACAGCGTCAGCTTGCAGGCCCGGGCACCAGCGATTGGGGTTCTTCTAACATAAATTCAAACGCCGGGTGTCCGGCTCATCGGGCGATTAGCAACGCTGAACGGGAACACCAGAAACGGGACACCCTATGTGTGAGGTAAATATCGCCATGGCTACGGAAACTCGTGCCCATTATAAACATCTTTTTCCAGTCATAAACATCATTTTCAAATCATCAGCATGGTTTTCCAATCATGAACATCTTTTTCCAGTCATAAAGATCTTTTTCCAATCATAAAGATCTTTTTCCAATCATAAAGATCTTTTTCCAATCATAAAGATCTTTTTCCAATCATAAAGATCTTTTTCCAAATCATAAACATATTTTTCCAATCATAAACATCATTTTCCAATCATAATCATCATTTTCCAATCATAAACATCATTTTCCAATCATAAACATCATTTTCCAATCATAAACATCAATTTCCAATCATTGACATCTTTTTTCAATCACAAACATCTTCTTTAATCATAGACATATTTTTCCGATTACAAACATCCTTTTCCAATCATAAACAACTTTTTCGAATGACAAACATCTTTGAGAAAGCAAACAATGGTGGTATGGAGAACACTCTAATGTCCTATAAATAATATAACGCAGCGCTCGCAGCAGCGTCGGCTTGAAGTTTTGGAAACCCCAGCGAATGGGGTTCTTCTAAGGTAAATTCAAACGCCGGGTGTCCGGCTCATCGAGCGACAAGCAACGCTGAACGGAAACACCGGAAACGTAGAATCCCACGTGTGAGTTAAATGTCGCCATGACTACGGAAACCCGTGTCCACGGGCAAGTTTATTGTCGAGTAAAAAAAAAAGAATAGGCGCATTGGTGAGGAACCATAGAAGTGGTCATGGTCTAATGACCTATCCTGGAACTTCCGTTCCGGGGGGGGAGAAAGCTCAACTCATCTACGGACGTAACCTAACGGCCCCAGTTTGTAGTGAACCGCAGGTCGGACGAGTGCCGATGACGTCACGCGCACCTGGCTGCGATCGATCCATGGTTTCGGATCCTAGGGGACTTTCACGATTGACAACAATGTATCGCAAACGTATTTTATATATTTATATAAAATACATATATATTAATATTCATTTAATTAATTACAGTATTAATAGCAATCCTATTTTGAACTATACAATAAAATTGGAACGTTCGATCTGTTTCTCGTGCGCGCTCGATTTCTAGTACAATTTGTCACATCGACAGTTCCTGGCCCTGTGAAATAATCTGCTTACCGTTGATGTCCCAGGAACGATTAAAATATTCGAAATTATATGAATAATTTTAAAAATTATGTATATAAATAATATAAATAAATCGCGCCTGCTGGCTACTTCCAACGTTAATAGCAATTATCTTATATATATATTTTATTATATTACATATTATGTAAACTAATATATAACATCATAAAATAAAGAAGGGTTCTCAATGTAATTATTACGCGTGTAGAATTGTACGGTATTAAGAGTAAGATTTTTGTGGCACGAGTTACTTTGTCGTTATCGGGATTGTACATACCTTGCAGGGTTCCTTGCTCTTGGTGCGACAGAAACCAGGCATCTTAATGCCACCGATCGGTATCTTCCTCTTGGGCTTCTGCTCCTCGGACTCGAGATCAGCGGCCGGTTGGGCTCCGGTGTGCTTCGTGTTCTCCTCGTTCAGCATCTTCTCCCTCTCCTCCTCGGCGATCTCTTTTTTGTCCATGCTCTTCAGATCCTGCTCCTGGTCCGTCTGACTCATCGTACGGTTCGGCCTCCACGTGAACTCACTGAAAACATAACAGACGATGCGATTAATAAAATGAAAAAGTAGATAATAAAAACAGATCGTATTTTTTTAATGATATAGGGAAAGAAATGAAGCGGCGCCCTTGGGCGTTGCTCGGCGAACGATGCATCAATCTCTCTTCGGTCCACAGTAAAAAAAAAATATATTTATCCATTAAAAAAAAACATTTCTTGTCGACAAACATCCACGATAATTTTCTTGACAATTTCACATTATAAAATATATAAAAATCGAACAGAAAAAATTTTTGTAAGATGGACAAGATTTTTGGTCGGTGCACGGAATACAAAAAGACTTGTCCAATTAAGAAACTTTTTTGTCCACAAACATTCATGATTATTTTCTTGATAATTAAACCAAAATATGAAAAAAAATTAACCGACGTATTTACAAAATGGACAAGATTTTGTAGGTACGATTTAAAAAATGTAATAATTGTGGACGTTTGTGGACAAGAAACACATTAGGCGACTATTTTACTGTGTTTTTCGACACGCCCGGCGTCGAAGGTGGCGTCGTGAATTTATTTAATCTTCGAGGGCCTCAACGGGCTCGCACGGACGGAGGAGCGCGTGGCCGGACGGGAGAAGCGTGTACCGTCGGGTTCGCTCGTCTATCTGGACGGGCAACGGGTGAAGGAAAAAAAAATCAGTGGTCCCTTCCGTCTTTCTCGTTCTTCGTTCCACGCGTCGGGGGTTCCGTGCGCGTGTACTCCGTGAGCCCGATAATCTCTCCTCCGGGATCTTCGCGTCTCTCCTGCCTCGCGTCGAACATCTGCGCCAACCCGGACCCACGCCGCTCTGGAGATCTCTCCGGTTACCACGGCTCTCCGTCCCGAGTCCCGAAGATACAGCGGGCACGCACGGCGAAAGTCCCCGAGCGCAGCGGACAATGCGAGGTCACGTTTCAACAACTTTTTTTTGATAAAGTCTTCGAGTCGAATTTCTAAGGATTTTTTTTTAGGACTGCCCGATTTTTGTCCCGCTCGTTGAATCAGTGCTGAGATTCCGAACCCCTCTGGCGATGCTATTTTATGTAACTCAAAATACGTCGGAACATGTCGCATTTTATATTTTATTCGGAAGGGACGTTTCATGCCGACTAAAAGTATTTCACCAAAAATTCCAAGGCCTTTCGAGCCCATTTGTTGCGTTTTTCGACGTCCTCGGACGGCACGATAAGATTCTAAAACTTGGATGATCACCCCAGATTTTTCCTAGCTGCATTGGCAGCCGAGATATCGACCTTTGAAAATCAGGAAAATCGACATTTTTTTCAAAAGTGGCTCAAGAAGTGAAAAATCTTTGTTCAATCGATTTTTTTGGTTCAAGGCTATATTCCATGTATTTTTTTCTGCTGATCACGAATATAACAATTATTTTACATCCAACTCCATATTTTCCATTTAAAACCCAAAAATACGATTTTTCATCAAATCGAAAAGATAAAATCGAGACTTTGAATATCTCACTGTACTTTAGCCCCAAAACGGCCAGCGAATTCGTGTTCAGCGGGGAAAATACATGAAAATACGTGGCAGTTCATTTGGAAAAAATAAAGAAAAAAACATTTACTAAGATAAATATACATTTATAAACAAACTCAAATTTTCGGAGAAATGACAAATTCAAGGACATCCAAGGACTCCGAGTACTTCAAGAACCGCTGGACACCACGTTTTATTTTATTAATAATTTTACTTTTTGTTTATTTATTCCTATTTGCATAATAAATGTTTACAATTAGATTATAAACATTACATAGCCTAATCAATAGTATAACGCGCGAAAAGTTTTGCTTGCATTGGGTTTTCGTCTTCGTCGTAGGAATAAACGTCGCCGATTCACGAGGCCTACATTTTTTGTAACTGTAGGCAGATGTTCTCGTCGGGCTTGCTATGAGTTCCTGTAGCGGAAGTTCAGTGGAAGTGAAGAGTAAAAAAAATTTTTTTTTTTACTCTTCATCCTTGGGGCAACAAAAATTGGTCTCGAAAACAGACCTCCGAATGAGCATCCGTTCGAAGATACCGGGACACCCGGTACGTAACGTCGACCCCGCGTCCTTTCTGCCCTCGAGCTTGGGACGAGCAGGTTTTCATCTAAACATCTCGCGCGATGAAGCCGACCGATTTACTGGACAGTTTCTGACAAATTGCCGGCAAACTTTGTACCAAGTCGGTCAGTTTCACTGAGCGGATTTACTATGACTGAATCCAATCTTTTCTTTTTTTCCTTCATATTTCTCGCAGGAGAAAACATCGTTCGTACTCTTGCGACGAAGACGTGCCAGTGTACACAGATGTATCGTCGATCTTCTTATCCCTTCCGCCCATGTACACCGGTCTTGTTGGGAAAATCTCCGAGATCGCAGAAATCTCGTTTCCGTGCGGTGCGATTATTCCAGCTTTGCGGTGTTGCGGGGATATCTTGATTTTTAGCGGTCGAGCGTGGAGAATCTTCCAGTTCAAGGCGCTCCCTTCAGAGCACCAGGGAGCAAATATGTCGGGAGAGAATTTGTTTGATTGTAATATAACGAAGTAAAAAAAAATGTCACTAATACAATTGTAATAAAATATAATAATAATAAAATGATAAATTATTTCATGATTATATATGTATATATTAATACTACTATTTGTATAACGATTTTTATATTATTAAGTAATAAATAAAAAGTTTATGAAAATTGTGTAAGAAATTAGCAGTTCGTGGTCTTCGATGCGGTGCGCAGCCGCTATCATAAGTTTGTTAGATTATCGAATCAGAATTCGATAATCTAACAAATATAGTCCCAAATATAACAAATATATATGCAAATTTGTTTGATTGTAAGAACTACGTAGTAAAAAAAATTGTAACTATAATACAATTGAAATAAAATATAATAACAATAAAAAAAAACTATTTCATGATTATATTAATATTCATATATTAATATCATTAAGTAATAAATTTATATGAAATTATTATTTATTATTTTTATGATTTTTATTTTTTTTTAGGTTTATGAAAATTGTGTAAGAAATTTTTAATTCGTGGTCTTCGATGCGGTGGTCGTCCGATATCGTAAGTTTGTAATCGTGGAGCACGCACGAATCAGAACTCGATAATCTAACATGCAGGGCTCGTGTGCAGCGTGTGGCAGATGCCAGGCACGTGTTCCCCCGCCTACTCGAGCACGGCTGGCACACGAGCGAGCGTGTGATGTATACCGGCCCTCTGTACTATAATGGCTGAAGAGGGTTCTAGGATGCAGTGTACGTACAATGTGTACAAGGGACACCGTGGAACGATGGAGAGCCTCCGAATTCAACGCCGTCGTCGACGCAGTGCGACTCTTTATGCCGACGCCCGAACAATGCTCCTCCACTAATATACAATATACCACCTCTCTTCCCTTTCCCTCGGGAACCCGCTGCCCCCTTAATTCGTCTCCGCGAGCCCATTGTCGAAGTGTTCAAACCCGTGGACTCTCGTCGTGTCGAGAGCAATAATTTACAATCACACTAGCGAGCCTCGCTTCTCGCCCGTTCGGGGCGCCACTGTCGCAGTCGGTAAAAAAAAAATAGGGACGGAGAATTAAACTTCCGTAAAATGGTACGAAGTAGTAAATAGATTTATGGAACTTGGCCTCTGGCATAAATCCATAGGAACCAGAAGAAGAAACAGTAAATGGAAAGAATAAAAGGTGTATATATTTTACGAGATTGTGAATGCATCGTGGCGACGGAATATACGTAGCCAGAAACTCCTGTAGTAAATAATCGGTAAGGGCTCCCAGCCGGAATTTCGAGCCAATCCTAATTCCCATGTAGCATATCAGTCCCATACGCTATATTCTTGAGATTTAAGTTTTGATAACATATAGAAATGGATTTTCGAAATCCACACACTGGATTTCAAAAATCTTAAATCCCGTATAGCATAACGAAGTGAATTTCGATTCAAAATCCCTCCCATACACTATATTCTTGAGATTTCGGTTTCTATAGCATATGGAAGTAGATTTCGCATATCCTAAGTCGCATGTAGCATATCGAAGGGGATTTCAATCTTAAATCATTTCCATACGCTATATTCTCCAGATTTCGAGCTGGCACTTGAAAGAAAGAACTAGATTTATTCGCGCGTATGTCGGAAGATAGTTCCGTATTTACACCTACAGCTAAATTACGCGAGAGCAAATCGCAAGTGAAGGGAAGACGGATCTAGCGGTGCCGAATAGTATAGAAATATAGAAATATAGAAAGTAGTATATTTTCAACAAGGGTCGCAATCGCCAATTCGACTCTCGTTCCACATCATACTTTTTGTCATAAGTGCATGAATCTGCGGCACTTGGAATGGCAGTCGCGCGAGACGAATACTGAAAAGTGATCTTATGTCTCCAGCTTGGAAAACGTCGAATGAAAACTCCCGAGGGACGAAAGTGAACGAAATGCGAATTGCGCATGCGCGACTTAAAATCCCAAGGGACGAAAGTGAACGGAATGCGAACTGCGCATGCGCGACTCTGTCATTTCACCACAGGTTCACGACTGGCATACAATAGGCCACTTTCGGCTCGCAAGACTGTCATGTAAAGTACCGCGATTCATGCACGAGTGACAAAAAAAAATTCAAGTGGAACAGAAATAACACCGGGCTAATATTTATTTCGTTTCGTGTCGGTAATTTGAGGTTAACTTTTTTGGGTCCCGCGAGCGTAGCGCCGAGTCTCCAGAATTGCGTTACATGTATAACTATATATCCGAGTGGCGAACGCGTCGAAGCTCGTGGAAGATCGCACGCCCGATCGGGAGTACAAAAAGTACGTGTACACATTACGCGTGTGGAAAAAGGATAATGATTGCCGCCAGGCGAAAACTCGGTGTACGGGAAGGAACTTCGAGCGCGGATTATCGACGCGATGTAAACGACCGAACTGGCGCCGAGGGGACTCGAGATCCGAGAACTCGCGTGTCTCGTGTTCGCACCGGCGACCGCGAAAGTACGTGTACGTGTGCGTCGAGGTTATGTCAGTGTCCGCATCGTAGTCGGATGGACGACGAGACGCAACCGGGTAATTCTCGAGAACGCGCCGCATACGGCGAGTGACTCACGTGTTCCACTTGAAAAAAGGAAAAGAATTGTTTTCTATATTATTCGTGACTGCTAGATCCATCTTCCCTTCACTCACTATATTCGTACGAAATGCGCCTTCCGATATAGACGCGTGTAAATCTGGTTATTTCTATGAAGTGCCGGTACAGTGCAAAAAAGAATTCGCATGCAATGTAATGTAGCGGACTGTAAGTTTTTATGCAAAAACTGGCACATTAAATTCAATGTACAACACTGTTAAAAAAAATTGTAAATTTAATGTACCGATATTGGAAGCTTTTATGCATAAACCAGTATATTAAATTTAATGCACAAATATTATGTAAAACTACAGTAGTTTTAAGGTAATTTTTAAATACATTTAGAACTATTAAAGTACTTTTATTAAAAGTACCACACTGTAAAAAAATTTTGTTTGAAAATTAATGAACAGTATTGGAAGCTTTTTTTACAGAAACCGTTTCTGAAATTTCAAACACATGTGCGTTGCAATTTTACAGTAAAATGTATATTTTTCATGAACATTTTTGTAAATTTCAAGCAAAAAATTTGTAATTTTAATATCTGGTATTTTGATTTTACAAGCACAGTACATTAATGTTTAATATTTTTTATATTTACCGTACATTCGTTTTACACAACATTTGTATATTAAATTTACTATACCAGGTTATGCATAAAAGCTTCCAATACAAGTACATTAATTTCGATGCAGACATTTTTTACAGTGAATTATGATGAAAAATGTATGTACTTTTTCTTTGACATTAACATAAATTATCAAAAATAAAGTACTTCCAATGTTTTTCAGCCACTGAATTTTTCATCACGATTGAACATTAAATTTACAATTTTTTTACAGCATAGCTGCAGCGCATAAAAAAAATCGTGTATTTAATGTACCGGACTGAGAGTTTTTGTGCGAAAACTAGTACATTAAATTTAATGTACAACTGTGACGAAGACTGAAAATACTTTCATAGTAAAATTAAAGTGAATTATTAAAGCCAAAATATTCCCAATGTTCGTAACACACCGAACATGAATTTTTCATCTCGATCGTACGTGCAATTTAACATACAACTATCTGCATAAAAACCTCCAATCCGTTACATTAAATCTCATACGAATTTTGTTTACAGTGTGGGAAGCCCCGATTAGTAATTTACAAACCTATACCCGCGTGTTTGACAGGCAAACAACTACGGGCCATCGAGGAAAGGAGAGCCAGCTGCGCGCGCACAGGCGGTGCGCCTTCCGAGGCATTCGACGCTCGACAAAAAAAATCCCTGCAGCTCGAAGCTGTACAATATTTATTTTTACGAACTCCGTCGCAGCTCGGAGTATGATATATCCATGTTTCTCTTCGTTTTTTTTAACCCCCGTGTCTCCGTGCCGGCGACGCTGCTGTTTATTTTCGGAAATCTCATGCGCGCGTCCGTCCCGCCTTCGTTTGTGTATCTCGGTGGTCGTAGGTAAGGGATGTATGCACGGTAAAAGTTGTTTATACCGGCCGGGCATGATACTCGACGCCCGAGGAGTTTCCGAGGAACTCTCCTCTTTCTCCTTCTCCGTGTCTCTCCGGGGCGGAGAGGGGGGGGCGGGGGGCGAGGAGCGCTTCGATAGCAGCGCACAAGTGCTTTGTGAGACTACGAGCGTTCCGAGCGAAACCCTAGCCGGGTTCGCACTGGACTCCGTGGATGCAGAAGGCTCGGAAATCGAACTCGACTCTGCAGCTCGGGTACATCAGAGTTGTTTACTCGTGAAATAAATTCGCTTCGAATTGACACCCGGCGACTTCCGTCGAGATAAGAAATCGGACTGCGAACGACTGGTCCGATTTCCTTGCAGCTCAGCCCCGAAGGTCCGGCATTACGACCGTGCAGTTGTCCGGGGAGAATCTGCACGGTTCTATAATCGGATCATTTAAATACTTATCGCGTCCGCCATCGAATGCCGAGGACATGCCGAGACTCCTTGATGGGAAACGTTGCAGCGAGACTTTTAATAATTATTCGATAGCGTTGAACTGTCGAGCGGAACGCCATTTTAAAAAAATTGTTGTATATGGGGCGTTCTAGGCGAAATCGTCAATAATCTAATTTTTTTTTCACTTTATTTATTACTGTTCAAAACGTGGGGCGACAATAATGTTTACTCGAATAACATAAATAACAAAGCCGATTTTTTTTTGAGCCATGAAATGAATCTTTTTCACGACAAAAAAAATAACCTCGTGATATCTTCGTCCCTGCACTCTTTCCGAGTTCGTGCGGCTGTGCCACTTCCTACATGATTTTACAATCCCATCATTTAAATACTTATCGCGTCCGGCATCGGGAATGCGGAAGCGTGCTAACGTACCTTGATGGGGAAGTCGCGCGGCGAGGCTTTTAATAATTATTCGATCCAGTTAAATTGTCGGGCGGAACTTCGTTTTCGAAAACTTGTCGATATACATGGGGCGTTCCAGGCGAAATCGTCACTAAACCTAGAATGGTTTTTTACACATTTTTTAATACCGTTCAAATCGTGGGGCGATAATAATTTGTACTGAATTAAAACAAAGAGCAATGCTGATTATTTTTTTGCGCCATGAAATAAATTCTTTTTACGACCACAAAAAAATAATCTCGCGAAATCTCCGTCCGCGCACTCCCTCCGAGTTATGTTTATCAACGTCGTCGATCCGGCGGCCTTATATCGAAAGCGACGAATCAGGCGCCTACGTGCACGGAAATGTATCATTTAGCTAGTCGTGCAAGTGCGAATGTGATGAGACTTTATCGCATTCGAGCTCTGCATGCGCTGCTTCGAAACTCGCTCGTGCAACTAACTGCACCTCCCCCCTTCCCTATAGCAATACATGGCGGCCGTTTTTCCCCGAAAAAATATTCCCTGACCAAACTTCTAACGACTTCTATTTTTTTAAAAATAAATTATTCAAATGAAAATGCCCAATTATTGTATTAAAGTGTAATTCTCTTTTTTTCTTTCAAAATATTCTCTATTTTTTATCTTCAAGGGTTCCTTTTAGGTACTTTTTATTTATTTATAAAAGGTTCAGCGACAATACACTTTTTCGCTGGTCAATTTTGAAATCCCCTAATTCTCTGACCAAACTTCTAACGACTTCTATCAAAAAAAAATTAATGATGCAAATGAAAATGTATAAGTATTGTATTAATGCTTAACTATCTTTTTTTTCTCCCATCATTTCCTCTATTTTTTCCGACCGTTCTTTGTGTGTACTTTCCATTTATTTACAGAAGGTTTGGCGACAATTCACTTTTTCGCTGGTCAATTTTGAAATCCCCTAATTCTCTGACCAAACATCTAACGACTTCTATTTTTAAAAATGTATGATGCAAATGAAAGTGCCTAATTATTCTATTAATGTTTAATTATCTTTTTTTTCTCCCAACATTTTCTCCTCTTTTTCCGACCCTTCTTTTTGTGTACTTTTCATTTATTTACAGAAGGTTCGGCGACAATTTCCGTTTTCCCTGACCAATTTTGAAATTCCCTAATTTCTTGGCGAAGATTTTTTTGCTGACTTTTCGCGGCATTGCCTGCTGTACAACTACGGTCGATCAGAACGTCGTCTTGATATAGAAATCGGATACGTCTGATCTACATGCGGTCCTTTTATCTCCCATATCCGGCGAATTCACTACCGTGTAATTTGCAACCAGACTTTTTTTTATGTGCCCGTAATGATGCTTTTTCATTTGAAGCGAAGAGCCGGCCCCTGCACAAACGCACGGCTCACATCAGCGCTCCACTGTAATCGGCGTGTACACGCTATATATATGCGCGGTGCACTTTCGCTCGGCGACAATGAACTCCTCCCGCTGTACGCATAAGTTTCATCCTACGGTGGTGTACGTGCCCGTACGACACATAGGCATATATCGCATAGGTTTGAGGGTCGGTGCCACACGATCGATCCGTTTATGTCTGGGCGTCGCGACGCCGGGCAACGCTCGCACAGAGACTCTCGCGCGCGTCCCGTCTTTCACCGGCTCCCCGCCGTTCTCTCGGCTCTGTGCCTCGATTCAAACGCTCCACCGAGCACCTGTACACAGCTACGCGGATATAATGCATTTCGAATATTTCGTAAATTTATTTGTGAGGAAAAACCTTTTTTCCCTAATTATTTAGACATTTCTAAAAATGTAAATAAAAGTACCTAGCGGAATTACTTTATTAGTTAATTTTAAGCGCAGTGTCGTTCAACGAAAGGAAATTTCGAAAATCGCTTAAGGTAGTACTAGCACAATGACTGACGCCGCCCAAGTTCGAGAGAAAAAAGACAAAGATTACAAACACTTCTCGATGAAAAAAAAATCTGAAAAAATTCTAGCACATAAAAGGTGCTGAAAAGTTTGTTTGTGCATAATAATCATTTCAGAATGTTCATAACAAATTACTGAAAAAAAAAAATTGTGCAACAAATTACCCGGCAACCAAATTTTTTTTATTACGAAAAAGATTTGTTAATTTTTCTGAATACGTATGAATTTTTTCAGAATTTTATCTAATACTTGAAAATTATGATTTTAAACAAATTTTAACCTAAAGGAAACGAATAACATTTTGGGATCATTATTATGGACGAACAATCTTATCAGCATCTTCCATATGCTTGATTTTTTTAGATTTTTATCCGGTCGATAAGTGTTTGTAATTCTCTTTTATTCCTCTCAAACTTAGGCGGCGTCAGTCATTGCGCTAGTACTACCTTAATCTTAAGCGCGGTGTCGTTCAACGAAAGAAAATTTCGAAAATCGCTTAAAACGTTAACATTTGAAATTTGTTACGGTTTAGAATTTTATCTGTTCTTGTGTCCTACAAGTGGTGTGTCCAAATGCAGCTGTATTTATTTTATTCGGCATTTTTTTTGCATTATTTTTTATTCGACTCGTTGAATTATTATTATTATTATTTTCAAAGTATCCAACTCTCCGCACGGTTCGGTGGGATAAAACTCCTATTGGAGGGACCCTCGTAAGATCCTCCGAAGGTTTACCGAGGGTTTATGACCCGTCAGGTACGAACCGTTACTTCTACCTACTGCCATACAACGGAAACTTACACAGTACCGAAGTTGGATCGAGAAAGCGAGCCCAAATAATTCCACAGGACCAAGGACCGCGGCCGCTTTTACGATTCTCCGTCGCGAAACGCACATACACTATATATATATATACACGCGCACATAAAGTCTATGGGTACAGCGTAACAGCGGTCGAAAGGCAGCGACTATTTTTAGCGGTGGAGAGGAGCTAGGCAGAGTCCTGGATCGATTCGGATCCCAGAGCGTGTTTCGCCCTTACGCGCCCTACTAGTCCGCCCCTCCGACCCGCTCGGCGCCCCTCGCCTTCAATCTTCGCCGGCACGACCCGGCACTGGCGCGCCCGCCATCCATTATTTCACCAGTCGGCTTCTCGATGATTGAATTTAGAGATTGAATCATCGAGCTGCATCGCCGGCGTGACCCTTATTTCGTTACTCAAGTCGTTCCGAAAACCGACGATTAACTCGATACCATCTGCAGCTAACAGGTGACGCGAATGCCATGCGCGCGGAATCCACGTGGGCCCGAGCTCACCGGTTATTCGGGCCCAAGTAAATAGCGACACTCTGGTGAGTGCAAAAATCCTCATGCCAATTCCTCGCGTTATAGTTTTATTCGGTAAAGAAAATCTTAGCCGTATGATGTATTTAAAAATATATATAAAGAAATAAGTAATGGGCGCCACTGTCGTTCGGCCTTTGTGCTTAGAGGCGCGGGACGCCGAGCCGACAGACGAGAGGCGCAGCTGCCGCTTCGGCCGAACAAGATACAGCGTGTATCGTAGATGCGCGAGTGTCGACGCGCCCAGGAACCTCGTGTAGCAATTTTTTGAAGATAGTTCTGACGCTCGGTGTTCGTTTCGCATGAGTTCGAGAAAATTGCGAAACGCTACCCCGTCTCTTAATACTTCTCGACGGTATAAAAATGTGAATAAATGCATGCATGTTTAAGGTACCGAAAAGATTGGTTTAGCATCATAATAAGTCCAAAATGTTATTAATAAATTAATTGTTCAACTGATTACACTAATTTTTTTTTTAACGACAATGATTCGTTAATTTTTCTAAATACGTATGAATTTTTACAGATTTTTTTATTTGCTTTCGATTTGGTGTTTTTCCACACCATTTTTCTCTATAAAAAAACAAAAATTCATACGTATTCAAAAAAGAAAAAAAAAATGAGGGAATCATTTCCATTGAAAAAACGTTGGGTTTCCCGAAAAATTTGCGAACAACTTTTTTTTTCATCAATTTCAGAAGTATTTGCAATTTTATCTCACTTTTGTCGAAGTTATGCGAAATGAAGACTGAGCGTCAGAAAGACTTTAAGAATCCACGAAATTATCAGTTGGTTGGCTTATGACTGTAAAAATGTTGTCCGTGAGTTTATCGCATGTCCCAAAGTCGACTTAGGGACACGCGATTGCGGATAACCTTTTGGTGGTCACAGGTCAACCAACGGACAACTTTTTCGTAACATCTGACGAAGTTATAGTTCGCGTAACGAAAGAAAGACCGCTTGCCGTAGCGACGACGCTTCGGAAGCGGCTTTACTGCGACTAAGAGTAAATGTTGCGCTTCGGTGTAAGGTAAAGGTAAATGCTCGGACGATTAAGAGCATCCCCAGATTCCAGCAGTTATTTATTGGTCGAGAACAAATTTTTTGTGCAATTGACTGAACCAATGTCAAGCTGATGGTTTCTAGTTTCTTGAACACATCGATTAGTTACAAAAAGATAAATATTTTTTAATTACGGAAGAAAATAAGAAGAGAATTCAAATCTACCATTATATATGAGCATGTCCGAATGCTTCGGACAATCATAGATTTTGAGAATTCTGATCTACGAACTCAACTAGTTCATATTATCCAAAAGAATTTCTTTGCCACTTGTTAACGAAATCAATGAAAAAATTATATTTGCGCGAAACATTACACTGAAAAAATTGGTAAATTTAATGTGCCGAACTGGAAGTTTTTATGCAAAACCTGGTGCATTAAATTTAATATACAGTTGTTATGAAAACGTAATATACTTTTTCATTGAAATTAAAGTAAATTATTAAAATTCAACCACTTTTATAGTAAAATTAAAGTACATTATTAAAAATAAAGTATTTCCAATGTTTTTAATACATTGAACATTAATTTTTTATCACAATTGGACATGAAATTTACTTTACCAGTTTTTGAATAAAAACTTCCAACCCGGTACATAAAATTACGCACGACTTTTTTTTACGGTGTATTGAAGATAAGCTACGTTCGCATTCGAAGCATCGTGCGAAGTACGATGGCGCGCTGCGCACATCCTACGCGCCTTTCGATATTTCGTCTTATCCATGTTTGTACGATACATGCTTTATTCTATTTTATTTTATCGCCTTTCATTTTATGCTATCTGCAAACTTTACTTTACTTTTTTTATACTTTAAACGAAGTGGGTTCGATGTAGACAATGTCGCGCTTCCTACATCGCCCCCGCCTTTCATTGCATTCCTTATAAGTGCGTACTTCGTATTATCGATGTTCGTACGGTAAATGTTTTATTTTATTTTATTTTATGAAGAAGCGGCTTCGATATAAACATTAACGCGCTTCCTACATCGTCCCCGCTTTTCATTGCATTCCGTATAAGTTACCTATTTCGTGTTGTCATGTTCGTACCATACATGCTTTATTTTATTTCATTTTATATTTTCTACTAAACGAAGCGGGTTCGATATAGACAATGTCACGCTTCCTACATCGTCGCCGTCTTTCATTGCATTCCGTATAAGTACGCATCGCGTATAATCGATGTTCGAATGAAAAACGTTTTATTTTATTTTCTGTTTTCTACTAAACAGTTACCATTACTCCTGTTTGGGTATCTTTTGTGATGGCGCATAATTTAAACCGAACGAGCCGGCTCGGATGCCGGCTAATTTCTAACCTTACACAGCGACGCTTACCTGCCGGATTGTTACTTCGGTGTATGTTGGGCTCAGCTGTTCCGACCGACGACTTCCGTCAACGCACTTTTACATGCGAGTGCACTTTTACGTTCGAGAATCGATTAATTTCACCAATAAATGATACACGAATTATCGACACTGCCTTAAGTTACGGAAAATATAAATTCAATAAAAACTTTCGGAATTTTTTTTGAAATACAAATTCTCGGGAGTTGCGTCAAAGAACCGGCGGCTTTTTGTTTCGACAGCGGTGAGACGCTCCGGAAAGCGTCAAGCTCGATGTGTATCGCCGACCGAACGATTCAGACTGAATAGAACGAACGATGCGCTCGTCCTGTATCCTTGGGAGCGAATCGCGCCCCCACGAGCGGATGTGGACGAGCTATGGGAAATGGCCGCTAGGGCGCATGCGCGCTCGCCGAGGCGTCGCGACGCCGGTACGAATATTCGAAGGCATGCTTGCACGCGATCCTAAACCCTCTCCACCGGTTCGTGCATACTTCGCCGAGTACCCTTCGACGTATTGTGGAACCCCACGCGGATCCCCCACAATTACATGCATTTGATATATCGATTAGTGTGTCCTGAGCCTGACACGCACCTTCCAGGAAAAGCTCGGTTGCAGCTACGACATTATTAATGCAAGCAAATAGCAAAACTTTGCGTACATGGCGTGGGCTATCTTGATGCAAAGAAAATGGCGAACTAACACGTCGATAAATTTATGTTACACATGTTAGATAATGAGCGCCCAAACTTTGTCGGTAACTTAAACATTTTTTTAAAGTTACGATTATAATTCAATTTCACCTTGGCACTGCTTCATTTAATTTCTCACGCAGTGTTAAAAAATGTATTGCAAGTTTTCGTTATCTCGAAAGTTTTGTAAACCCGCAAGGCCCGATTTTAATTTAGTATTCCATTTATTCTATTATATAATTATAAATTCCAATTTTTAGTAAGAGAAATTTTTTAAAAAATAAAACGAAAATAAATACCAAAAGAACTTATCGAAAAATGTATGTTACACCTATTATAATCCGAGCGCCCAAACTTCCTCTGTAACTTAAATTTTTCTAAGCGACGATTGCAATAAAATTTCACCTTTTTCATTGCTTCGTTTAGTCTCTTACGCGGTGTAACATTCATTTCATTTCAAGTTCTCCTTTGCTCGAAAATTTTCAAAATTGTATAATCCTTCAAGGCCCATTTTTAGTGCGGTATTCATTCTATATTATAACGATAAATGTTAATAACAAGAGAAAAAAAAGGTTTGCTTCCCTTCTCGCAAAGCTCGATCGATAACGACCATTTCGGCCAGTACAATTGCATACGAGATGTCTTTGCGGCCAAAAGGTTAATAATTTTTTCAACACCGTCGATATCCGAAGTGTATCGAGCCTCGATAAATTCTTGCGCTTTAATCACGCGACTAAAATTAAGAATTATCAAAATAAAAAAACAGATAAAACGAGAGGTTGTTTAGTGGGTACGACGAGAACCAGATGGCGACGTTGGACGGCGAAAAATCCATTCTCGACGGCCAGGGTTCACCCAGAACGCCCTGCCCTACGCAGCGGTTCTCAACTCGCGATGGGCTCGCCGAGCTCGATCGCGCTGACAGCCAAACGCACTCGCGGGCGCACTGGTATGACAACAAGTAATTGTTTTTATTGACAGTACGATAATGTGAGACGAACAAGAGGTTTCCCACGATGCAGGGGTGAGCTCCTCGATGGTGAGTAAAGAAAAAAAAAAAGAAGTTTTCGCAACTTCGCGTCAACCGCAAATCCAACGACATTCGGCGTGTGAGCAAACTGACGAATTTTTTTTCTCACCGCAGTTAGGTTGAAGGGTGCAGG
The DNA here is from genome assembly GCA_030522725.1 of Ichneumoninae sp. B BG-2022a. Classification (NCBI taxonomy): domain Eukaryota; kingdom Metazoa; phylum Arthropoda; class Insecta; order Hymenoptera; family Ichneumonidae; species Ichneumoninae sp. B BG-2022a. The sequence goes on from JAPYZD010001581.1 coordinate 22,354, forward strand.
TTATGTGGGTGAGCGAACAAAGTTTGTTCGTTGTCGCAAGCGGCTGGCAGAGATGGGTCAGGGAACCGAGGCATGTCCCGACCGGCCGACCGAAGTCAGCGTCATTAGATTCGTCTCCAGAAATCGCACCATCGAAGAAATCGCACCGAAAAAGGTACGTACCCTCGTCCACCATGACACGGGTTCAATGACCTCCAAGCCAAAACAAATCGCGCACGGAGGTGACCGCGACCCGACTCGAAATTCACTCGAGCCGGGCTTTGGTCGTTCGTCGAATTAATACGTAAAGTCGCTAATTATAATCATGAACAATCTGTCTGAGAGTTGGCATTTTTGACAATACACCAATCAATGAAGAACCACTGCGATGGTCCTTGATGTATTTTACAGAAAAAAATGAGAGGAAAATCTTCCTTTTTTTTATAACACAAGGGGTGAATTTGTAAAACGTATTGCACACTGTGGTCATTTGCATAGCACAAGCTAGAGACCTTTGATCAATCTTGTCGGTAAGCTTTGCACGTTTCTAACGATAAAAAATCATTTAATTTTATTAGTTATTTATTTATTATTTAGTTTACGGGATAAAACGTTTTACATACAGTATTAAAAATACATCAGTAAATTGATAAATTATGAAAATATCTCTACTATTTGAATAATATCACCAGTTTGCATCTTAATATATAATAAATGAAATTTTACTATGAAAAACTATGAAATTTTATTATAAAAAAATTTGATTTTCCTGAATTATTAATTGATGCACTTGTACTCTTGAAATGAGTTGATAAAATAATCTGCTCTGTTGAGCTTCAGCACCTGTTCTGGGATTTGAGGCATTGTTTCTCGCTCCGGTGCACAGCCAGATGGGCCGAGTTGCAGAAGCAAGTTTTTATAACGCTAAATACATAACAGTAAATACATAAATTCACAGTCTACACATACATGACAGTTTCTTATTAATGTTGTCCAGTGGTCCGGAAAGACCATGAAGTCTTGGAACTGTCAGTGAAATTTTAATTTCACCGCAAATAAATTTTTTTCGAAATGTATAATACTAGCAGTTATTCCAAAAAATGTGTATATCAGTTTTGCTGAGATACATGTATACATTTGTGCGTAGAGAATATATTTTTCCGAACCAATTCCGATCTAAACGAAAACTGTTATCGAACTAAATGTTATTTCATGTTTATATTTTCATTTTCATTTTCCATAAACGTCCCAACAGAACGTAGGAATGTCCTGGAAATTGTCCTTGAATGTCTTTGAATTTTGTACAGACTTTTTACTGGACACCATGTTGAGCCGGAGGCTTAAAAAAGAATTGATTTACACTTCGTGGCGAAAGTAGAGATAAGAATATCTCAACTTCATCTTCAAACTAGGGGTAAAAATACTTACAATTAGCTGATCATTTTGTCGAAACTTCGTCGCGCAAATTTGCTCGAAAATGTGTATGCATCTTAGTGTCACAGTAAAAAAATTACTTGTTCAATTTTGGAAAGCCGAATAGCAGCTCTTGATAACGAGGAAACGCCAACTTCTGCAAAGTTTTTTTTACAATTTCTATACGCCCGCGTAATCGACCAATACCTCAATTAATCAAATTCCGTGTACTTTAAGGAAGTTAAATAGATAAATTGACAATGTACATATACCGATTAGTTTCTTACTGTTCTGACTCAAACCCGAAGCTTAAAAAAATCCACCTATATTTTTCACGCCAAAAGTCGAGATATTTTTTTATCCATAATTTGCGGACCATTTTCTCCAAATTTCATTATTCAAATTTGCCCAAAAATCCGGTCGAATTAAAATTAGTGCCATAATAAAAAAAATGTCTTTTCCAATTTCGTACAAGCTCTTAACAACGAAATATTGCCAACTCCTCCAAAGTGTTTCCACAATATTCATTCGCCCGACTATTAATTAAATTCCGTTTGCTTTCAGGAAGTTTACACCTGCAAGCAGAGAGGATGCGGAAAAATATTCACCAACCAGGATGAGTACAAAACTCACGAGACCCTCGAAGCTCTGAAAATAAGATTTATGTAATTATCGAACAAAACCTAAAATATTAACTTTTATTTAAGTAATTATTAACAAAACTTATTTATTATTATTTATTATTTATGTTTTATTTATTATTATTTATGTAATTATTAACAAAACGCTAAAATGCATTAAGAAAATTTTAATCTCCTCGCACTGTCGTTGCAGTTGCCGCGAGCCAGGATGCGGCGAGGAATTGTCCGACCCCGGAAGCATGTGGCGTCATTATCAGGAGTGTCACAACAACGAGACGAACGGTTTCGTGTGTCCTTACACGAGTTGCGGCTCCGTCCACAGCACGGCGGACAATTTGGAGGATCACATAGAGAGCTGCCACAGGCAGCCGCCTACACTGCCTATAGAACCCGAGATAATATGTTTCGAGGGTGTCGAAAATTCGATCGACGACGATGCCAATCAGAACGACGAGGAGTGTTACTTCGACGGCGAAACGAAGGCTCAGCAATCGAAGAGCGAGAGTTCCACCTCGAGCGGCAACGGCTACGCGCTCACCGGCAACAGCGATTACGCGCCGAAGAAGGACGATTATACGAGCAAGGAGGAGCGATCGAACAGAAGCGAGAGGGTCGCTTATCACGGCGACGAATTTACTCAGGATCGCACGAAGATCGGCACCGCCACTGCCAAACCCGACGAATATTATAAGAACAACGACACTGCCAGTAGAATTAACTCAAAGACGGAGAAGAGCGACGGTGTTTCGATAGTTCAGGAGGATTTCGTTATAAAGTACGACTCGTGTTTCACGCAGTGCAGCAACGACATTCTGCACATCGAGGGCAACGACGACAAGAGCAACAACGTCCTTTATCTCAACGGCGACGTGACGATAACGAAAAATCTGAAGCTCGAGGTGAGCAATCAGGCGGGACAGGAGCACAGAATAGATTTGGGAAATTTGGAGAAGGTGTTCAGAAGCGGCTTCGAGCGAGACTCGCCGACAATCGAGTCCGGCAGCAACGTCGAGAGGAGCGGAAATTGCCTCGAGGACGAGGAGTACACGCCTAAGAAACAGAGAATGTCGAGGTACAAACAGGAGCCGTACAAGTGCGACGTCACGGGCTGCGGAAAGATGTATAAATACATATCGCATTATCGTCATCATCAGGACAGCCACAAACTGGTGATCAATACCGTTAATACCAAATTCGATAAATCTATCGGCAGGCCGAAGCAAGGGAAAGCGTCGACCGTCAGCTTTTTCCTGTGAGTTATCTGAATTTAAGGCCGAACAATATTAAATACGATTAAAAAAAATTATTTTACTTTTTTTTTTACTGCTCATTCACCCAGGTAGCACAAAAAAATTAGTTACCAGAAAGTGATCTAAATGTTTTACATATGTCCGTTCGGATGGTAACTACAAGCTATCCTATGTCCAAAAGTTAACTTTTTGGATGGGAGGTAACTTTCGGATACCGTCCGGACGGACATATCTAACCCATTTAGATCACTTTCCGATAACTAATTTATTTGTGCTACCTGGGCAGACATTTTTTCTAAACATGATTTTTTGAAACACTCTGAACATGAATACATGAAAATCTCGAAAAAAATGCATGAAAACGAACCTTCGTGTAAGAGAAAGCAATTAAGTGTACTGTCGGATATTTTGAGACTTTACTAACGATTCGTTCGTCGTCCAGTTGCAAAATGCCCGGATGTGGTGCTCAAGTCAACAACGTGACGAGTCTATGGAAGCATTATCACGACAATCACGCCAACACGAAACCGCCCCTTGTTCACACGGCGAAAGGAAGCGAGATATTCCGGTAAGTTTGCCCTGAACTTGTTCGAGAAACAAAGATTTGTATTTTTTTTTAAATTCCATTTTAACAACACTCGCAAAATTTCAGATGCAAAATTCCAAATTGCGACATGGAATTCACGACGAGCTTGATGCTCTACAAGCACTTCAACGAGGTTCACACGAGCGTCACAACGTCTGGGAATACAAACGCAAATGGAAAGACTGGGAATGGGAGTAGCATTAGATTCTCCGATGAGATGTTCCAGGACGATGCTACCGCCCAACAAGCAAACTTTAAGACTGACTTTAAAGCCAAGTATAGTGTTAACGTGGACGACTACGACGAGGCTGGTAACGAGCAGAAATCACTGCTGAGAATCAAGGAGGAGTCCCGAGACTGATGCATTCGCAACTTTAAGCTCAATAACGTGAAATCGATCGACGTGTGCATGCGATACATGTACGGTTCGATTGACGCTGAGATTGCTCGAGGCACTCGGTCGGGGACGCTTCGACTCGAACGACCCCGATGTACTACTAATTTGTACAATGACTGTCGTGCCGATTCCAATGCGAATTCGTCACGATTTCGACGTTGTCGTTTACGACGAATACTCCGAATTTAAACCGCGTAATCTAGATAATAATTTAATGAAAAAAAAAATCGATTGAATTTAACTGCTTGAGAAGATATTCCCGCGGCAGTAATTCTTATCGCTACGTGTGAAACCTTAGTAATAAATTAGGCTTCGGCGTCTCTTCGACGCCGCATATCGCAACTGTCCGCGATGGACGATTTCACTGCCCGTCGACCCTTTCCCTTAGCCCTCCCCCCTCCCGACACGCACGATAGTGACGTTTCTCGTATCATCATAGTGGAAAAAAAATCCATGCAATTATCGTTGCGTTCGATAACTTCGTTGGCTGCGGTGGTTCGCGGACGGATATAAACGCGATCGCTCGCAGCTATCCAAACTATTAAATAAGAATTTCTAATATTCGGTACTGATTTTTTTACTATTTTATATTATTATCGTATCCTTTTAACGTAACTTTACATATGATCTATGCTCATGTAACACTCGGCGATAGATCGTTCTCGAAGTGTGAGTATTGTATAGGTTTTTTATTTGTATGAATGTATGTTGAACAAAAAAAAATAAAGTGCAATAGTAGAATGATAACATCGATCGGCTTTGATCGTCAAACCCTCCGCGCCGAATTTATACTAAACCCAGACAATATTAAGCGTGATTTAATTAATATATTTTTTATTTTAGTCTGTAGAAATAATAACATTGATTGGCTGTCATAGTCACATCCTCCTCGCAAGACTTAAACCGGACGCAGAAAATATCAATCGCGATTTAGACAATATATTTTTTATTTCAGTCTGTAGAAAAACGTCCTTTGCGATTAAATCGAAAGGTTTTACATACGAGCCACGGGTTTGAGGCCGAGAATATAGAAGCACTGTTCGAGCAAAATCGCGGTGGCTTCGGTGAGAAGAATTCTGCCCATGTTCACCTTCACAACCTCGCCGGCTTGATTCTTCTCCACGCAGTAACAATTGTCGTAGAATTCCGTGAAGGCGCAAGATATCTCGTAACAAAATTCGCACAGTGTGTGAAGGCAGAGATCTTTAGTTATCTTCAACAGAATGTCAGGAAACTTTAGGAGAACCTTCGCGAGTTTCCATTCCTTCTCGTGATCGAGCGAGATCGTCGTGTCGGTAGCGGCGGCGAGGAGTTGCTCCTGCGTGACGTTCGCCGTGCGGGCGATCGAGCGTATTCTCGTCAGCGCGTACAGCAAGTAGACGGCTGTGTTGCCCTTGTCCTCGAGCATCTTGTCGAACGAAAAGACGTATTCGTGATTGCGATTGTGCGACAGATCGGCGTACTTGATGCATCCGTAGGCGATCGATTCCTGGGCGGTTTTCAATTCCTCCGGCGTGAGGACCTTCTCGCGCTCCTTCTCGTGAAGCTTGTCGAGGGCTCGCTTCAGACCCTCGTCCAGCAGATCGGTGAGCTTCACCGTGTCGCCGGATCGTGTTTTGAATTTTTTCTTGTCCTCGCCCAGCACCACACCGAACGTTACGTGATCCATTCGGTGCTTGTCGGTCAGTACACCGACCCTCTTGCAACAGCTCCTTATCGTTGAGAAGTGCACCGCTTGTCCGGCGTCGGTCACGTATATGATCTGCAAGTGTTTCAACGGAAATTAATTTAATTAAGTTTTGGAGAAATCGTAATAAAGAATAAATCGTAATTACAATAATCAATCGTGTACAGAGCTGGGCAGTGCTTGAAGTGCCGGGTACTTATTTGGTATTTCAAGTGCGTGCATGAAATACACAAGTATTTTTGTTGCGATTACGCAAGTACAAGCACATTTTAAGTCCACGTTCGCACTACGGATTCTCGATGCGTGATATCCTATATCAATTAATTAACATAGGACTAATATCAATGAATGTATTAATGTTTATTAATATATTATTATCTGTCTAAGCTTTTCAACAATTATAATTTTTACAAGAATTTATTACTAAAAACTGATTTTTTAAAAACTCTATTAAAAAAACAAGAAGGGACCCTTTTCGTTTCTTTTAATCAAATGTTTTCGAAATTTTTTATGTATTTGAAAAAGAAAACATGAAGCATAGATTAAAAATAGCCTCAAAACGATGAGTTACGTAAATTTCAATTAGCAATTTTTTGCAACGAGCCTGATTGAACCCGTTTTTTAAACCTAGATAACGCTTAACACTGTAAACCTAATTGCGAAAAGGTAAAATTACTTGAGAAACACTTTAAGTGCAAAAAGTACTTGATACTTTGTACTTGAAGTATTTTTTTGGGACTTGCCCAACTCTGACCGTGCATCATACATACGTGTATATAAGATTAATCGATGCGTTGTAACGTTACGTTACAGTTTTTAATTATGAAAATTGGCCACGCACCCAATCAGCCTTCTCATCCTCGACCCGTTGTTTCAGACACGCCAAGTCCGACGTGTCGTAAGTGAAACCACCGTCGGACTTGATGACGGTGAGTGGAATACCGACACCAGGCTGCTCGCCCCACATGACTTTGCGACCCTCGTCCTCCTCCAAGAAATTCTTAGTTTCCAGCTCTTGGACAAAGCGTTCCATGTGTTTCTGATAGAAGGATTCGCCTCTCTCGATGATTTTTATGTCCAAGCGCTCGTAGAGCTTCTGGAAATCTGTCGAGAGTCCGAGTTAGTTAGCGAGCATACAATTGAATAAATAATAATAATTGTATATGTATGAGTATTCCATACCAAATCGACCTGAGCCTTCACATCTTGGATTACGCCCGCGACTTTTCATGTGATTGAACTAACTCTCAAAAGCACTCAGATATTTTTGTAGATTTTTCATTTTATTTTAAGTTGAAAGAAAATTTCGGAAAATTTGTAGCGATCAATAATTTCCTTTTTTAAATCATAAATAATTATAAACAATCTGAAAAAATCTATAAAAATCATTTGAGTGCTTTTGAGAGTTAGTTCAATCATAAAAAATCGCGGGCCAAATCGAAGATGTGAAAAAGAAGTTCTAAAATTTATCGACACAGGACACTCCGAGTACCTTTTCTCGAAACATCGCAAATCATTTGCCAGGCTTTCGTTATGTCCGGATCCGAGGCTTGCAATTTGACGACGCAATTGTACGCGCGTTTCTTGAATTCGGCGTCCTCGTCGAATCGAGCCTTCGACCGTTTGTAGAAAGCCTGGAGATCGGCTATCGGCGGCGAGACCGTCAGATAATCGGGGAATTCGTCCTGCAGATGCGCAATCAACATTCCGAATTGAGTTCCCCAGTCGCCAACGTGATTTAGCCGGAGTACATCGTGGCCGAGATACTCCAAAAGTCGAGAAATGCTTTCACCGATAATCGTCGATCTCAAGTGGCCCACGTGCATCTCCTTGGCGATGTTGGGACTCGAAAAATCCACCACGACCCTCTGCCTCGACACTCGAGGCGCCGGTACTTTGCCCGCCTTCAGCACCGTCTGCAAAGCTTGCTGACCGAAATCACGCTTCAGGAATATATTTATGTAACCCGCACCGGCGATCTCGAGTTTATTGATGAGGGGCGAACTTTCCACCTTCTCCAGGATCTTGCTCGCAACGTCCCGAGGAGAAATCTTCTTGCCTGAAAAATTATTTCTTTATATTTTTCATTTATGTTTTGATCAATTATCTCACGCACTAATAATAATAATAATTTATTTATTTATTCAATATTAACGGGCTGTGTCCATTTATAAGGAAGAATAGGCTTTAGACCTAAACAACCATATAACACGACATATTTTCACAGACAAACTTAAAAAAATAATACATTTTCTATGGATAGATTTGCTATCTTTTGTAATAAACCGAACTAATGCAAATCATATTTTCTTTTCTTTATCTGTATTTTGGCTGTAAAAGAGCTCGTCCCGCAAATAAAATAAATAAACAACTGAATAAATAAAGAATAATAATAAGTTTGTCAATTTCTGACAAACTGTTCAAACAACCAATATCAAAGTTGTATCAATATAAAAACATAAACTTAAATTTTTTTTTTTTAATTAATGAATTGAGTTTCGACCCTCAAAGCTCGTACCTTGCGTGCTGAGCAGTTTGCTAAGCGCCATAGCGCTGTTGCACTGATAGTCTCCGAACTTTGGATTATTCCCCGACGTAGTTATGACCACAGGAGGGTCTGGAAGGTCAGGGTAGGCGTCCCCGATAGCTTTGGCAAAGACTTCGTACAGTGTCTCGCATATGCTGATCATCGCGCCTTCGTTGGAAGCAGACATGCCGGATTCCTTTTCTCTCAGTGAGTCCACGTACTGCAAGCAACACGCGAATAATTTTTTTTAACATGCAAAGTGATTTTTAACGTATATATGTTTAATTTATGTAACACGATAATTTTAGTTACCCTTTTGAGAATCGCTACCCTGTGTTTAAGTTTGATGTTCTCTTGCTGGAGCGCGGCGTAATCTTCCCGCTGATCGCACGCTTTTTTCAAGACCATTATTTCACGCTTCAGATATTCGATCTCCCTTTCCTGCAACACAGATACGGAATTTTCTAACCTATTCGTACGGTTAAGGCGACGTTTGTCGAGGGTTTGACGAGAGACGTTTCGTCGACAGTATTGGCGTTGTCGCTAAAGTTACGATCCGTGAATTACCGCAAGGGCAGCTCGCTCGTGAAATCCTTTAAAGTCCGGCTGAGACATCGAACAAGTTTGTATTTCGCTTCGCGCGAGAGAAGACGTCTGTCATACAGGAACCCTCCACGTGGATTTGAATCGGGTTTCGTCGGCCGGGCGTATTCACCGGGCGGCTTGGAGGTGCGAATGCGGAAGATGACTTCGGCATACCAACTCAACAAAACGAAAATACCCTGGGCGGACGATGGATTAAAAGGGTTGCACAATTATGTAGAGATTTTAATCGGGTTTATTCAGCCGAGCGGCTTGGAAGTGCGAATGCGAAGGATGACTTCGGCATACCAAGTCACTAAAAAAAAATACCTTGGGCGGACGATGGATCAAAAGGATTGAACAATTATGTAGAGATTTTAATCGGGTTTATTGAGCCGAGCGGCTTGGAGGTGCGAATGCGAAAGATGACTTCGGCATACCAAGTCACTAAAAAGAAAATACATTGGGCGGACGATCGATGAAAAGGATTGAACAATTATGTAGAGATTTTCGTCGGGTTTATTCAACCGGGCGGCTTGGAGGTGCGAATGCGAAAGATGACTTTGGCATACCAATTCACTAAAAAGAAAATACCTTGGGCGGACGATGGATCAAAAGTATTGAACAATTATGTAGAGATTTTAATCGGGTTTATTTAACCGAGCGGCTTGGAGGTGCGAATGCGAAAGATGACTTCGGCATACCAATTCACTAAAAAGAAAATACCTTGGGCGGACGATGGATCAAAAGGATTGAACAATTATGTAGAGATTTTAATCGGGTTTATTCAGCCGAGCGGCTTGGAGGTGCGAATGCGAAAGATGACTTCGGCATACCAAGTCACTAAAAAGAAAATACATTGGGCGGATGATCGATGAAAAGGATTGAACAATTATGTAGAGATTTTCGTCGGGTTTATTCAGCCACGCGGCTTGGAAGTGCGAATGCGAAAGATGACTTTGACATACCAAGTCACTAAACAGAAAATACCTTGGGCGGACGATCGATTAAAAGGGTTGAAAAATTACAATTGAAACGCGAGTAGTAGACAAGTATCGAGAGGACGTTTAGCTTTCTCTTAAATCTCGTTTGAATAAAGTTTATCGTAAATAACTTTGATTTGTTAAAATTTTATTTTAACAATCGTTGTTGGTCGTTCGGCAGTTGTTGGTACGTCGTGACTACACATATTTCGGACGACTGATTTCAACTGCAACGTAGAATGTTGGGATTTCTTGTTGTTCTTCTACTTTTGCCTTTGGATCAGCGATCAAGTGCGAATTAGATCATTTTGGCAAATTAAATCATTATTAAAGTTGTATCCATAAGGACGAAGAATTAATGAAAAAATTAATCTTGCCTGGGCAAGAATCGTAGAACAGATTCACTTCTTTCTAATTGCCACT